>JAUOBV010192675.1:0-12024 GCA_032360425.1 Rubia occidens
GTTATCGATGGTCAAACATTGCACGTAAAACGAGTGGTCAAACGGTGCCAATAAAAAGAAAACAGAGGTAGTATAAAAGTCGGAGAAAATATTAAAGGGAATTTCGCCTTTTTGTTGGAAAAGAAGGGGGTAAAAATCTGCGGGAACGTCCAAAATAGGCAGTAAGAAAGTAAGGTTGGAAAAGTAATCGAATCGGGAGAGTCCGTAAATCCAAACGTATGGTATAATACTACGCTGAATCTTCTCCGATTTGGGTCTTGATTCAGCGGTTAATTTATAATCTCAATATTAGAGAAATCAATATTCTAGTCACGCCTTCAACACGAATGGTAAATATTAAATCAATTTTTTATTAGGAATTATTCAGTATTGTGGGATTGTGTCGATGATCCGATGGTAATGCAGCAGTGGGTATTTCGTCGAAGGGTGGAGTTCAAATCTTCATTGGGTTTCAACATATTCAAATGGAGATGTCTTCTAAATTAGTATGTCCGTAGAGTAGAAAATTTTATATGTTAGCAAATGTTGTATGTTAAGGTGTTGGTCAAATCAAATTTTGACACATGTTTTATAAACTACTCATTTCTTCCTAGAACACTCATAACTTTACTAAATATAGTATTTCTGAAACACGTGTCAGAATTTGATTTGGCCAACACCTTAACATACAACATTTGCTAACGTATAAAATTTTCTGGTCCGTAGAGTATGATGTTTGTATGTAATTTAATTCCTTATATGTAATCTTCAAAAAAATACACTAAATCTTCTTCATTGCCTTTAAAATAAATATTTAGTTATTATATTTTTTTAATTACATACACTCCCTCGTCTCTGCTGAACTTGCAATTTTACATTTTTGATACTAATATCTATTAAAGTTTGACCGCATATTTTATAGATATATGAATAATAATTTTATCAGATATGATATTGTTGAGTTCCTCATAACAAGTAATTTCTAAATATTAAATTTTTATTTGTCGTTTTTATGCATAGGCAAACATATTAACGGTTAAATATATTTCTTGAACAACGTGATAATGATTATGATGCAAATGAAGCTGGGATAGAAGGAGTAATTTTTATGGTTTTAGTAATTAGATCAATTATAGTGAACTTTCCCACAGAACATTTAAAATCATATTATAATTATATATATTTTATGCTCCCTATGTTCCATTGTAAGCTGTATACTTCTTCTTTTTTTGAATGATTGCATACAAGCAACCAAATTACATATTAACATTCTAATCTAAGACCTAATTAGGAGACACCACCATTGAATCTATTGAAGCTCAGCGGAGAATGAAACTTCATCCATTTGATAGCTAGGGATGCCCTCCTGAGAACACTCATAGGCTGCACCACCAACAAACCACTGCCACTAAAACTGGAACCACTGCGATCTCCCCATCATCGACCACCTGCAGGTTGGGAAACCACAGCGGGGACCACCAACACAGTCCCATGACGTTGGGTAATCCCCAACAAGAAATTGCTCTAATATTCATAATTCTTACTGGGGGTGTGTTTTGAACCACTGACATCTTAGTATAGAGAGTGTGGCTTTACCACTAAACCAGGGCCAATTCACACCTCTTCAATTATTAACTAGATATATAGAAAATTTTCCCAAAATACTTTCCTTTTGTGAAGCAGTTATCCTCGCATTCATAGCTAGTTTAGAATTCTGAGATTCAGGTTCTTGATGAATCCACTTTGATTTAGACCGAATCTTCATAAGAAAAACATGTTATCAGAACTTGGCAATGGCGGGAGATCAAGATTTGAGAATTACAGAGCTAACTTAGAATCTGAAATCTCAGCTCGAACTGCACAACACTCAAATGTATGCAACAATAGATGAGAAATATGGTGCTATGAACAAGAATTTGGAAGAAAGAATGGACCAGATGATGTCTCGAAGGTTCCACCAATTCGAAGACAGGCTTACTACTTTAATTGGGAAGAGGTGGGGGAAAATAAACAAGGAGATGAAGCGGATTCGAGTCATTCTCCTTCTTACCGTTCACCGCATTACCAAAGAAACTCTCAGGATGGCCGAGTCTTTGTCGATACTTCCGAAGAAGGTAATTCTAGTAATATTCAGTAATAGCTTTGGATGATGAAGAAAATACATAAGAGATTTTAAATTCTGTTAATTTGGGTGTTGAAAACTTGAAGGAATCTAGTAGGGTGTATTCTTGTGACTGGAATTTTGAGCATAAATTTAGAAAAAGAGACTATATGGATAGTGAGGACTCTGAGGCTTGGGCAGATAAGAAAACAGAACCACATTCATCTAGTTATAATGAGATGTTGATGAATAAGAATGAGATGTGTGTTTGTTTGCTGAGTGAGCATGAATACACCAATTGTGGAACCTTAAAGGAAAATGAGTGTCGTAATATTGACATTGTTGGGTTAATTGATGGAATTTTCAAGAAAGGAACTGTATCATGCTTATATTCTTTAGATATTATTGCCGAAGACACCAAAGTTATTAACCGAACTCAGTATATTAGCAGAAGACTTAACATTCCATTTTGTGCAAATATGGTTTGGAAGTTATTAGTAGGTTATTATAACCTTGGAGTTGGTGAGAACATAAAATGTTCTGAATCTATTTGGTGCTTCAATCCTGGCATTTTTCAAGGCTATTTTGGAAGATTAGAGTATGATAATAGGTAGGAAATTATGAAATTCAGTGGAAATGTTTCTGGGAATGTATTGTTTGATAAAAGAGTTGATCTAGAAGGGCTTATAAATGGTTTCTATGGAATTCAGAACTTGAAATTTTGGAATAGGTGTCATGAGATTTGGTATTCTCTGAACTACTCTGATAATTTCAATATTTTTAAAGTTTGTATGAGTAAAGGGGCGAATGAATCAGTAAACTTGCTTGATGGTGGAAGAAATACTAAGGGAATAAGCCAGTTTAGAGAATTAGATACAGCACTACAGGATACGCTTGTATGGATTTATTTGCCAAAAATTCTGATAGTTAAAGAAAGGGATTGGAGTCTATGTGCATCAACTTCTCTTATCTTCTCCTGGTTGTTTCGTTTGAGACTAATAAGAAGGCAAATGTTTCATTGGTGTTTGAAGTGGAGGTTAGAATTCTGCAGACTAGTAGATATCTTGATGTTGTTTTATAAATCATCTGCCATAATCACAAAGCTCTTCTCTACTAGTACTTATTTTGGTAATTCTAAGTGTGGAAGAAGGAGGATAAGTTTTAAGGAGTTTGTCTACTACTCAACTGCAGTGGAGGTCTTGGAGGAAATCAGTAACACCAAAATAAGTAAAGGTGACTTTGTATATTTGGTTATACTTGTGGGAATTAAGCACTTTCCAAAGAAATGGTCAAAGGATGGGTTATTTGTTGTGCATGACACATATTTGAATCTCTTGGATTGAACCCTAAATTTATTGAAGCTCATAACCCTAAATTATGAATGTTTGCTTGGATTTGTTAAATAGCTGAGGTTTGATCGATAGGATACATACTGGCCACGACGGAAACGGTTTCTCAGATCTCCATGGAGCAAATGCGCCAGAGAGTTTACACCCAAGTACTCGAGCATCTCCAGGTGTCGGATTTTCTGGAGGTCAAGCAATCTGGGTTTGATGCTGAACTTTGGCATCATTTCAGCCGGCTCTCTGATGGGTTAGTTTCATGGTGCTCTAATTTATTTATTTTTTACTGTTTTCGGACTTTAAACTCGACAGGTTTATGTGCTCTTGAGTCTTGACAGTTGACAAGCATGCTGTCTCACTTGTATTGTGCTCTCACTAGTGTTTTTTTTGTTTGTGTTGTATTAGTGGCGTAAGTTTGAGATGTTAGAAGTCTATGTTTTGTTTGCACAGATATTCAATGGGTGTAAATATGGACAAAGCAGAAGATGTGCTCTTACATAAGAGATTGCTGAAAGAAGCCGAGAATTCTGATAACAGGCCTGTGTTTAAAATTCGTCCTGTTCAGGTATTTATTGAAATGACTAGATTGACTGGATTTTAAATTTCGTGACACGGTTTATTGTTCCGTCTGGGATTTTGCAACATACTAATTACTAATTTGTGATTTTTAATCTAACGTGTGCAGGCAGAAACCATTCAGACAGATGCGTCAACTAGAGAAGGTGCTGAAAGTCATTATGATAAGCAGAGGTATGCTTTGCTTTACCTTCAAGTTATTTGTTGATTTTGCTATGGAACTTCCATGTGCAAAGTGACTTAAATTCAGTTTTTCTTACCTCTAGGTAAGAGGAGAGCTTTGCTCCTTAAAGTTCCTTAGCCCCAACCCCTTAGATTGGAGAGAGAATAACTCAATATGTTATACTTAAGTGTTGCTTAAGAACATAATTCCACTATGGCTATTTGAGCATTCAAATTATCCATGTAACTCGATACTTTTTCGTTTATCTATTGTCATGCAGGCTCAGGCATGAGATTGTTCTCTCAACGATTCAGAAACCATATACTCTAATTGAGGTAGAACATACTCCTTTCTCTCTGCCTATGATTGTGGCAATGTTTTTTAGGGGGATTTTAGTTTGAACAGAACTATCTGAACGAGGAACTGTCCTCTATGTAATCTTGAAGCTTAGTTTGTAATGTTTCTTCACGATGTTAAGTAGGGGTGGCAAATGGGTGGACGTGTCGAATACCGGTCGGGTAATATGGGTTGGAAAAATATGGGATGACCCATTTTGACCCCTTTTATGACGGGTTAAAATAACAATATCAGCAGTCATCTTATCAGCTTCGCGAAATGAAATCAAATGAGGAGTCTGTTACATACATCTGTTCATCCCTTACAGTACTTTATAGTGAATCTAATAAATTTAAACTTTGTAAGTCATTATATGGAATGTAAGATGTATGCTTCAGAACGAACGCCAATAAGATTATAACCATAGCACAATTACACATCAAGACAAAAAGGCCGGGTCACCTTTTACCCATCCCATATTACCCATATCCACCCAGGTTTTAAAATAAACAATCTGCTTGACCCGCGGGTTATGGGTCGATATTGCCACCCCTAATGTTAAGGTTATATTAACAATGAAACCTGCAGCTATTCTTGATTGTTTCTCCCTATTTTCTGTATGTCTATTTTGTGTTATGGATTTTTCAGTCCTTATTTATTAACTCCTTTTGATCTCAGATAACTACAATGCTCTCTGAGATGGAGTTGGATATGAAGGATACGCGGACATTTTCAACTAATGATGGCTTCTTGTTGGCCGTCTTCGTCATAGATGGGTGGTCTTGTGCGGTAATTTTCTGGATAGTTGTTTAATTTGATTTTTTAGATTCCTTGCTGTACACTAAATTATTCTTTGAGAATTGTAATTGCATCCTTGTGTAATAATTTGGATGTAATGTTGGGACTTGTGCCTACAATGTAAATTTTCAGTACCAATTTGCTCACAGCAGGTTTTTGCTGAGGTTATTTTATTGATGTTGGAAATTTCAGCAGTTTATAGGCCATATCTTTTAATTTTACTGACTTTCTTTACGGTGTATATTTTGGTAGATTCTCACTTTGATAGTAGAGTTTTTGTGATGTTATCCATGCACGACTTGGGATATCTCATTTTGCTTCATAAAGCACAACCTTCTTGTAGCGGTCATTTAATGTCCCTATCTTGGTGCATTCGTGCATGTTTTTTTTGTTATCTTTCCGCTCCTGTTGGATGTTGATTATTCAACAACTTTTTGTTGATTTATAGGAGACTGAGCTGCTTAGAAGCAGGGTGCGTGACAAAATTATTGAGTATAAGGTAAATTTTCCTTACTTTTCTGATGATGCTTGTAAAAGGATGATGCTCATGTCGAAGCCAATTTCTCATCTGTGTGCAGGTCAAAAAGCCAGATACAAGTGATGTCTTTGAGATTGACCTTAGCCAACTTTCAGTTGGAGACCAGCTTAAATATGGAGAGTTTATTAACCTGTAGGATGATGGAATCACCTTTCTCTCTTCTCATTATTTGTCTTTGATTCTTGGCAGTAGGTCTTATTATCCTTTGCTTTTAGGCACGAAGGTAGCTACAAAAATCAAAAAGTGGTCATAAAACAACTTGTCTGTGAGGATGCAAGTGATGATATGGTGCAGTCATTCAAAGACGAAGTTTCTATCCTGAGGTTTGTTAATGTTATTTTTAACTTGTTTTTTGGACTGCTTGAAATTATATGATGGGGTTATTTGTTTTGGAAGTCAAAGTAGATTCAAGCTTTTGCACAGATCAAATTTTCTGGATCGATTTTAATCCTCTCTTGTGTTGTATCTTCTATTTGTTTTCTGCAGGAAAATAGGACATAAGAATGTAGTGCAGTTTGTAGGTGCGTGGACAAAACGTCCAACCTTGTATATTGTCACGGGTACGTTGTCCAGTGTTATGGTTTTTAATTTCTGGTAGGATATAAACGGGCTAGGTCCTTGATTCTCATTAGTAACTGTGGAATTTTTGGTTGTTAACAGAATATATGTCGAAAGGGAGTGTGCACACTATTCTAAAAACGCATAAGAAGCACAAGGACATTTGTAGGCTGTGTTATTTGCTGAAAGTGGGAGTTGACGTTTCCGAAGGGATGAACCATGTGCACCAAAAGAATATAATGCATCATAATCTGAGGACTGCCAGCCTTCTAGCGGACGAACATAGTGTAAGCTACTTTTAATCTCTATAAATATTGGTCATCTTGATTGCCTCGGGAGTATTGGTCAGTTTTAAGGTGGTTTTCTTAACTTGGAAACCATCCCACAAGGACACATTTACTTTTTCCAAGTCTAATTTTACCAACGTTGACCCTAATTATATATTAATATATATAAAATAAAAATATTATGTGAGATATTGTTAGATTCGTCTTGATATCTATTTTCTAAATATTAAATTTTTATGCAAAATTGTTGTGTAGTTAGAGATGATGTTGGTCAAACATGATCATTGCAAATCATGAAAAAGTAAATGTGTCATTTTTTCTAGGACGGTGGGAGTATATTATCATATGCGATATCATTAGAAATTTAGAATCGTGTCAACATCTATTTTTACAATATTATTTTTTATATTTTTAAATATACAAAATTAAAGATATTCATGGGCAAAATTAGTTCCGGTTAATTTGAAATAGTCAAATTTTGCAAATAGAGTTGGCCAGTTGGGACAGGGGAGTATTAATATATTTAAGTTAGTATTTGTGAATTAGTATATTTAAATTAAAGGTTGGTGATTTTAATATGCAGGTAAAGGTTGGTGATTTTAAATTAGCTAGAGTGGTGGTCCCATCTGATAGTAGACCTATGGGTAGGACTACATATACCGGAGCTATGGGTAGGGATCCAAATACCGGTCCATATCGGTGGGCTGCTCCAGAGGTACACACTCACTCTATTCAGGGGAAAATGCCGTCCACTGACGGTATGATCACATCATGTGTTGCAGGTAATTGCATGCGTACCGTATGACCACATGGCTGACGTTTATAGCTTTGGCATAGTGCTCTGGGAGCTGATAACAGGAGGAGAGGTAAGTTGACAGCTAATTATGTTTACTAATCAGTGCAACTAAGGTCGATCATCTTATTGTTGGTGGCTCAGATCCCATATATTGAAATGCCTCCCTTGGAAGCGGCCATAAGTGTGGCACAGAAGGTAATTCGGTTTTGCTGCTCCTAATACCAATTTCAAGAAATTCAAGCCTCACCCATATCATCACTCTCAGGGCCTGCGACCTCTGATCCCTGACAACATGCACCCGAAGTTGACACCGTTGCCGGGGAGCAGTAAGTCAATTGATTTTTAAAAAATTTCTACTAATCTGTGTGTTAATGCTTGGTTTATGAGCAGATCATCAAGTTCAGATTTAATATTCGACCAGGAAGTAGAGAAAACAGTCAAGCATAACCATAAGAGAACAAAGGCGCAGATAGCAGCTTCTTACGTGACCCTTCAGTTACGCTAAACCGGACCCCTTACGATTTCAGTAACCACCTCTGATTTGGAAACTGATACCAAAATGGACAAAGCTGAAGAAAATCGGAATCCTGGACGGAACCCAAACAATCCATACATGTGGGAACTCACTGGTCAGAGTGAGGAAGATCCCCTACTCCCATTCAGTTTCCAGAGATTGAAAATCCGATAGAGATCAAATTGGCATTCCTGAATGTTCTGCCGTAGTTCCACGGGAGAAGCACCGAAAACCCTTATAATTTTCTGAGCGAATTTGTGAAGATTTGTAAGCTGCAGAAGAGGCTATCCACCGTGACGGAAGTTCAATTCAAGTTGGTGGCATTCCTCTTCAGTTTGACAGGAGCAGCAAATTAGTGGTTTTCAAGCCTATCACCCAACTCCATTTCGCCATGGGTAGAATTGAAGAAATTATTCTTGGAGTATTATTTTCCAACCACAAGGACATGTTTTGAAGAAGGAGATCACAAGCATCAAGCAGGAGTATGATGAACCATTGAGTACTTAATAGTTGAGATTCAGAAAGTTAGTGGATAGTTGCCCTAACCACAGAATGACGGAGGGTCAATTTCTCCAGTGCTTTTATCAAGGAAAACATCTACCAACAAGGACTTGGTGAACTCTTCCAGTAGTGGTGGATTTTTCCACTTTCGAGTGAATGAGGCTAGAGAGATCATCAAAAGGTTAGTGGATTCCAAGAAGGAGTATGATCAGCAGGAGGTATGAATCTTGAAGAACATGGCACAAACCTTCACTCCCGAACAAGATGAAATCAAGGAGTGGATGGAAAGAATAAAAAATATTCTATCTAAGGTCGTTGACAAGGTTGTGGCTGCACAACCTCAACATCACCAATACCTTATGTTTCGCCGATGCAACGAGAATCCCCAGTTTTCCTTAACTACCGCAAGGTGATCAAGGGAAATCTATGAATGATAAGATGGATATACTGATGGACATGATTTAGAAGCAACACCAAAGGTTCTAGAAAATCATAGAAACTTTAGAGGAGTATACGCGACAAATCGCTCATTAATAGAACTCCATGAATAAACTCAAACATCAAGGGTTACCTACTCAAGTTCAATTAAATCCACATGCGACTGTAAATCAGGCCACACTCTGAATTGGAAGGGTAGTTGGTGCATTGCCATTGAAATCCACGAACAAAAATACGAAGGAGCTCACCGACGGAGAGTCTAGTTTGCCCAAACCAAACCCTACGACAGAAATTCATATTCAAGAGTTGGAGGAAAAAGGCGACGCCACTATCATAAAACATCCAAATCCCGAGTGTATAAAGTTCATGCATGGACGTAAGTCCAGGGTGCTAGCAGAAGTAAGTAAAATGCCAACCTTATATGGTCAATCAATTAAAATTCTTCTACCCTTCTCTCGCAGATTGGAAATGAAAAAAGAAGATGATATGGATCTAGTCTCAATTTTTGGAAAGTGGATATTAAATTTCCGTTCTTGCAGACCATTAAATACCACCATTAAGCAAGTTCTTGAAAGATTTTACTGTAGGAAAACCAAGAGATTCGAGCAAGATCGTGATGGGTGAATCTGTGTCAACGGTGATACAAAAGAAACTACCTCAAAAGTGCAAGAACTCAGGTATGTTTTCCTTACCTTGTTATATAGGAGATAAGAGGATTGATGCTTCCATGTGTGATTTAGGAGCTTCGATTAATATTATGCAATTATCTGTGTATCAAACTTTAAATGGAGCTGAAATGGTAGACACTAAAGTAGTAATCCAATTGGCAGATAGATCTTGCGTGTTTCCTGAAGGGTTGTTGGAAAATGTGCTTGTGAGAGTTAATGATTTTATTTATCCAACAGACTTTTATGTGGTAAATATGAATCATACTTTTGATAAAGGAACATAAGGGGTATTATTGGATCATCCATTCTTGAAAACAACAAACACCATTATTAGTGTTGGCAGTGGAATGATTTCTATTGATTATTTTGGTGATTAGTACACATTCAACATTGATAAACCCATGAGGAAATTTATAGATGCTGAGGTAAATGTTCAAGGCCTGAGAGATAAGGAAAACCGTGAATTGCTGCATTCAATGTACTCTCAGGATGTGCTGCCCAACACTGAAATAAGACACGGAGTGCCTATCCCAACTCACTCCAAATCGGATGTTCGGAAAAATTGAAGTGTGTATAGGGTCCAGTTTAGCCAAACTAGACCCGTCTGCCAGACTAGTCTCATTGGATGTGAAATTCTCAAATTTAGAGTTGGATGCCTTACCACCTAATCTGAAGTATGTTTATCAAGGAGATAATGATACTCTTCCAGTGAGTATGAAGTTGCTCAAATGTGAGGAAGAAATAAAGTTCCAACTCCAAGAATTGGGAGACCTAAGATTGAAAGGGTTTGATAGAGCTATACGGTACAAAGAGCGTAATCAGGCATGGCACAGACATATGAAGTCTATGAAATTCTTAGTTGGGGAGAAAGTTCTTCTTTTTGAGTCCAAGCCTGGATTAAAGTCATGGAAACTCAAGTCGAAGTGGATTGGATCGTACGAGGTAGCTTCAGTTTGGTCTGATGAGATAGTAGAGATTGTAAGCTTGAACACAAAAATGCCATTTCTCGTCGATAGTTATCGCCTTACGCCGTACTATGATGCTTCTCAGGTGGCATTAACGGAAGAAATTCCATTGTGCCTAACAAATAATCGTTAATGGCATCTGAAAGTCTAGCAAAAAACTATAAACAAAGGCGCTAATTGGGAAGCAACCCAATTTTCTTTTCTTTTCTTCTTTATTTTTCCTTGTTTTTTAGGGAATTACAATTTCTCATCTACTCTCATCTTCTTGATCCACAAAGTTGAAGTACCTGAATTTGCACCATGAGGAATTCACAACTTTAGAGAGCTGGGACTCACACGGTTCCGTTTGGCCAAACTGGAGGTCTGCGACAGAACCTTATCCAAATCCAATGCTTTCATCTTCTTGGAAATTTTTCCGAAACCCACCACTATAAGTTCCCTCTTTCCCTTATTTTTTTAATCATGATGTTTGACTATGTGAAATCTTTTCCCATTAGGGTTTTACATTATTTGCTTGAGGGAAAACAAAGTTTAAGTGTGAGGAGGTTTATTGTGTTTTGTTTTAAAATTTCTTTCAAAAAATTGTTTTTTTCCAGTTTTATAGTCAAAATTTTATTTTTGTTGTTGTTTTGAGTCGATAATTTGGCATGAAGAAATTCTAGTGGCTCTTGATAAAAGTACCCTGCCGGTTGTAAACTTTATTATCTAACTAACTTGGTAAATTTGACATTCCTTGAAGTTTTTGAATGAGATTTTCTATGATTTGTGAAATTTGATTGATACGATTTTTGGGATGACGAAAAGGGACGAGTTTAATTGAATATTTTAGCCTAGAAAGTGAGGTTTGAGCTAGAGTAGAGCAGTCTCTACATCAATCTTTGTTCTGAGAGATCACATTATTATACTTTGAGTTGTTATGTGTGAAAGTGATGGAACGCACTATGATGAACCACACAGCTTAAATTGCCTACCAATTACATTAACCCCTAGTGAAACACTTTCAACCTTTGACTATGCTCTTTGATATGAGTTACTATATATTTAGCCAAAACCTTATATTTATCATTTTTCTTGGCCCTATTATGCATGTTCTTGGAGTTGAAGATGATGAATTCATCCATTTTGCTCTCTTGAGTTAATGACATTACTGAGTATATGTTTTGTTTGCCCAAATAGAAGGGTTTGAATTTGAAGGCTGAAGAAATAGGAAACATGCTCAGTTTGGCCAAATAGAGCCCCGTGACCTTCATTTTGGCCAAACAGGCATGCGACCTTCGTTTTGGCCAAACAGGCTTGCAACCTTCAATTTGGCCAAACACGCCCCTGTGATCTTTAGTTTGGCAAAATAGAGGGGTGACTACTTGGGAAAAATCACAGTCGGTAGCCGATGAAAAAATAGTGCCAGAACCTTAAAGGTGAGAGTTTTCAACTCCTCTAGTAGCAAGAACGATCGAAACATACTC
>JAUOBV010192784.1:0-12022 GCA_032360425.1 Rubia occidens
AACCACTTCCTCCTCATACTTATCCACCTTGTGTTTCTTAAGCTATTTTAGCAAAGGCAGAGATTTCATCAGGCTTTTTTGACTTTTCCATGAGATAAAAAGATGTCTATCATTAGCGTGATTATCCTTCCATTGCTCAGATAGTTGTTCGCACGCCTGATCCTTCTGATCACTCAAACTTCGTTCCTCGGTCACCTCTACTTCCAATTTGGAATTTTCTTCCTTAGTTCATGCCAAATCCATTTCGAACTCAGCCTCCCGCTCTAGCAAACCCTTCACCACTTCAGCATAACTAGCCAAGCACTAGGTCATAGTTACCATAGCACCACCCAGCTGAAACCAAAAAAACCCATCACCGGTGACATAACGACACACTATTAAACCAAATATAGTTACCATACCTCAGTGGTAGAATCAAATAATGCTGTAGTGTCCTTCGTATCTTCTAGAATCAAACCATGAGGATCGGGCGCCCTTCTAGCCTCCAAATCCTTCCCACCTATAGAAACATCCCCAGCGGGCGGTGAATGGGAAACAATGTTACCCTCGTTGGCTCCACCACAACCTCGTCCAGAGTCCCCCTCCCTCCCCCCGGCCAAAATCATTTGTGGTAGGATGACGGGCTACATTCACCTCACTAACTCTCGCACCCGACCTCTCACCAACCTTTTACTTCTTTTTTTCCGAGGGTTAAACTAAGCATCCACGTAACGCCCCTCGGTTCACCTTCCAGCATTACCCGAACCAGTCCCATTAATCTTTGGCAGCGTCATTCCTGCATAAAAATGCATAATCATTAACAAAAGAGAGTAAATACACTTCATAAAACCAATAGAATTAAATGCATATAAATATTATAAAAATTAATGTCAAAAGTGACAACCTCACTATCCCCTGAGTTTGCTTATCTTCACGGAATACGCATACAATTCTACCAAAATATTGCTCTCATTCGTCAATTTTCCTAACTTATTTGCTGCCTATCCGTGGTGGTATATACGCAGCCCACAATACCCAATCATAAGAAATAGCCCACAACAACCAAGTTCGCTAACCACTTGGAAATGAACCAAGTCCACTTCGCTAACAAGTATATAGTCCGCTAACAAACGCTTGGTCCCCGAAAAGACACATAAGCTTCTCATATCATGACACCTCCTGCTAGGCCACGATTTAGGAGAAGGAAACACACGATGCAATCAATAATCGAGGCCAATAAATAAAGACATGGAACACAAGAGGAAGGTAAGAAACTTTTTATGTACTATAAAGAAAAGATACTTTCATACTTACAAGGGCATCGAAGCTTGCTCCTGGGGGAAATTTCTTGCAGGTATTAGGTGGGGTATAGCTTACTATGCCAGGCCTATCGTCATCTGGAATGTTGGCCCCGCATCACATGGGAATAGCTAAATTCCACAAGGGCATTGGTTTGTCATCCACACCTTTAACAAACATATGCATGTCCCTCCTCTTCCCACAATTGCTGGGAAAATCTTTCACAAGCTAAACCCCGGAAATATTGGATAAAGAGTAGAACACTTTCCTCGACTTCCTACATTGACCATGTGCAAAACCTAGTAAAATTTCCCACATTTACTAACTTTCTAATATATTTACACAACTTCACAAAACTAATCATCATGGTGACACCCCTTTTATGAAGCTGGAAAAGAGCAACCCCATAAGCTCCAATACGCCCACCACAAAATTCAAGATAAGTAGAGTCAATCCAAATAGAAAATTATGCTTATTAAAAAATGCCCAGTGAGAAAGTTCACCCATTTTCAGTGGTGATAGGTATTTTATTCTCACGTTCATCCAAGTTTGGATGATTTTTTCCAAAGTCACTTAGTCACCCTTAGTCATAACACTACATCTATCATGCACATCATGACTACTCTATTCCCTCACTACTCTATCATCCCTGATGACCACCTCATCCCTAGAGTTCACATCACTACGTGACACACCATTAACACACAATTCAGGTTGGGCAGCAGAGGACGATGATTCAGAATGTGCATCCACTATATTTGTAGAAAAAGGAACAAAAATATAATCAGTATCTTCAATAGAGGTCATCCCTAGCGAATAACCACGCGATATCTGCTTATGCTTTTAGAAACAAGGTAAATCCTTGATGAGATGGTAATTGCATGTTTTCATAAGGTATTTAGCCCACTTTCTTTATACTTTTGTTGGTGGTTAGTTGGGTTTATGAGTGTTTTTCATGATAGAGGTTTAAAACTACTTTCTTTTGTTATTTGAATTAACTCTTCTATTTTGTGAGACATTTGTGACTTAATAGGATTATTCCTCCACGAGTTGATCTACCTGACTTTGTGAGCATAGATGAATAGCATCTTTGGAAGAGTCATTCGCAAGAATGGTATTAGATAGAAGGTCAATCACAAGGTTCGAATGTCGTTGGATATGATGGTTGAAGATTGGAGAAGTTTGGGAGAAGAAAGAGGCAAAAGAGAGTAAGTTTTCAAGCAATGATCATAGATGTATATCTGCACTGTTGAATCAAATTATGGAATATATGAAGCAAGGAGGGTAAAGACCTAGGAGAGGTGCCCCAAAGTTATCACACTTAATGTCTGCAAATGACAACATATTCTTCATGGAATGCACTAAACAAGCTATCCTATATTTGGCAAGTGATACAGGGATCCTCTTGAGTGATCATAGTTCCTAGAAATGCCCGAGCAAGTCCAGCCTCTTCGAAGACCTGCGAGAAAGGTCCAGGGGAGAAGGCTCTGACGCTCAATTAAGTGTGTGGCTATCATTCTGTATTTCTCACTGTGAAAGAGACTTACCTTCATATGTATTTATAGGTCCTTTTAGACATGTGACCATGGCTATCATGTAATAGTTACCTCTCTTAGATCGTGGTCTAGCAGAGGGTATCGGGGTAGGTGTACTTCTCCACCTTTTCTGTGATTGGTTGCATGCTAACGAAGTATCATGACTATCTAATGGGTGTTTAGAAAGGCGATTCACGTATTGGGGTTTTGTAGGTGGTATAT
Organism: Rubia occidens; assembly: GCA_032360425.1. NCBI lineage: Eukaryota > Viridiplantae > Streptophyta > Magnoliopsida > Gentianales > Rubiaceae > Rubia > Rubia occidens. Next base: position 3,036 of record JAUOBV010192784.1, read on the forward strand.
ATACCATAAGCCCCCCAAGAAGGAAGTCATAATGTGTGAAGTGTGGGGATGCTATTTTTGGCGGACTAAGGAGTATACTTTTTCGCTGTGTGAGGAAAAATATATTGCTAAGGTTTGTTGGAAAATGGAAGAGTGTGTGAGAAAGTGAGTAGGACTTCTTGGGTAGAGGAAAGTATATATGGTAAGTTTAAAATGTCACTTTATGATGATCGATTAATATTCCCTTTTCTTAGGGAAGTGGGTAATGTTGTCTCAAATATTGAGGATAGATTTCATGTATAAGTGAACCGACATATGTAGTAATCATTTTGGAGTGCGTTTAATGTGTGACGACTCCATTTTATAACTGAAAAAAGTTATTGATCGCCTTGAAAATGTGCATTTTCATAAAGTTAGCTTTATCATTTTGAGCCTATAAAAACCTAAACCGTGTTAGAATGACTTATCTTGTTTCCTTTGTTTTCAAAAGCATAAGAAAATTTTGGACGACCGTCTGTTAGAGCGCTAATTAGCATAAGGTACATATTGTCTCTCTCTCACTACACACAGTAAGACACATGTAGTGCATATCATTCCATCATAATGACCATGCAGAAGCCAATATAAGATCTAGGATGTATATATAGCTAGCCAGATCTATAAAATGCAGACATGGACATGCATGAAATATTATTTTAATTTTTTGTATAAAAAGGGTGCATATTCTGATTCTTTTTAGAGCATTTTTGTGAGAAACATTTTATAAAAAAAATAATGAGGCACTAATTTAGGAATGGGTTATTAAAAGCGGTTTTATCGTACCAGAGAATGCAGATTTAAGTGTCTTTTCTAGCTCCGTCTTTAATTATGCTAGGGTTTAGGGGTTTCAAACACGATGGTTGTGGCATCTGAGTTTTCACTGTCCACTGCCCACTGCCCACCCTAATTTGGGAAGTAGTGTGAGAGTTGATGGTGATGTTAGTATGAGTGACGAGGTAGTCGACGTAGAGGATGAAGTCGCAGAAGAGAGGGGTATTAAACTGGGGATGATAAATAATGTATTATGTCTGAGAATGATTTAGTTGCCTTGAAAAGTTATTAAAAATACTCGTTGTTAGCAAGCGAGTGTTGAATTCTCCTACCGGTATTTTGGAGCGTACGAGAATCAAGTGCTTTATGGATTGGCCATACCCATCCTGGATTTCATGTTGGGTGTGTTATAGGTTTGCAGAGTTACTCTTTCTCAACTTCATTCTCGGGTCTGTCCATGATAATTTGTTTTATGAGTGTGTAAGGAGGCTGGTAAGGAGTTGAAAATAGATGTTTTTACTAGATTTTTTCAACTTCGAAGAGCGGGAAGGGAAGGAAAGTGGTTCAACGTTTACCCTAGTGTTTATGAGATTCACCTAGTGCAAAAATTTCCCAGTAATTGCAGGGTGTAGAAAGACAAGTGCATTTTCGTTAAGTATATGGACAATAAGGTTATGCCGCTAGGAAAAGTTGATGTGCCCCTTGATAGGCAGTCAGATAAGTTGGGGCACTTGAAGAAAAAGATTAGGATTGTGAGGGAGCTGGCTCCTTATTCAGTTAAGATAGGAAGGCCTAAGGGAAAGCGAGGTTGTAACTCTTTATTTTGTGAGTTAGTTATTCTATTATGTACTTCGTGTTGGCTATTTAATTAAATGCAATGTATTTGCAGGGGCGGTGCTATCAAAGATATGCATGAGCGTTGTAACACCCCAGATCTATGACTAACTTACTTAATGAAATTACCAGTTAAATTGGGGTGTATCACCAAGAATCCAACGGGTCGGATTACTTACGTGCAGTAATGAGCAATACAAATTATGCGGAAGTGATTTTAGAATTCCAAACCTAACCTACAATTACAATGAAAGTCTTATAATAAGTGTTTTACTTGGTTTAACCATAAAAGTTCTAAATTGGTTTCTAGATTCAAAAGATCATCCAAGATCCTATCCCCAAATGAATTAATGGCGTCACATACGAGCTCTCACTCTACCTGCTCAGCTACACCTATTATGGTTGTTTAAACGAGGGTAAGCTCCTTTCTTAGAAAGGTTCCATTGCCATTATTTTCCAAGTGGAGTTTTAGTGATCACATAAAACAAATAACCATATAAATTCTAGCACATAGTAAAAGGAGATAGGTGGTTGCCAAGGCGCTGTCAAGTGCCTATAAGGCAATTCTAACTAACATGTAGGGAATAACCTCTTCAGTAGAGCCAGAAGGCTATCAGATCCAAAAGTTAATTCCCATCAATCATACCCAAGATGTTCAGTTACGAGCTCGTATCAGTACCAGATGGTTATCCAAGCATACCAAAACTTCACGAGTAGACGATCTAGTCGTACGATCCTGTCAATACCATTCCCCGCCGATCTAGACCGAACTACAATCGCGTCGGGGACCCCGATAAACACAGACAAGTAATCAAGTAGAACGCGCCAAAGTTTGACAAGGCAAGATAAAGTACAAGTCGGTCGTCCACATATAATATCACAATAATTAAGCACGGTGCGATAAAGTACACGCCGTACATAATTAGAATGAAAATAAAATAATTAACAAAAAAATCACAAGATTTAAAATAACATTTTATGCATAATCTAACATTTCCAATAGCAAATTTAAATCAACAAACCTAACATAGCCTGCAATAATCCCTTTTTAAATTAATTCGTGTTGGGGCGATGAAAACACTCATCTGAAAGGAAGGTAGACTCGATTGAGATTACCGTAGCTCTACCATAACCTAATCTGAACAGCTAAATTTCCACGTTCTATTTGTATTTAGATTGATATCTTTTGAATTTAATCTGAAGAAACTAACCCTCGAACCCCACCAATGATATGTATGTATATATACACACAGTCTTTCAAGGAAAAAAATTTCAAAAAAATTGAAATCTTGTATGCGTTCAATATTTACAAGGAAAGGGTATATATAGGTGCATAATGTTCTGAAAGAAAGTTTTCAAGGTTCCATTCCTTTCCTTAAACTTCCAAAGTATTCTTTCATTTTCGTAAGCCTGCACACGTGATAATTTCCACCGCATAGAATGATATGAAATTTCATTTTCTTGGTTCTTTATAAAATAAAAAGATAATAAAATTCCGTCCATCAAATTTTTGAAAGCGTTAGTACACGATCTAGAGTAAATTGTAGTTGATTACTTATAAATATACAAGGGGTCATTTGGAATACCTTGTGGAAGTATATGTGGAATGAGACCACTTTCTTTATTACCCTCGGTTAGTATAAGTTCGACTATGGATGCCAAAGTTTCTTTTCGGGATGATGGTACTCGGGTTTGGAACAAACGGTGAACTTTTTCATTTTTTCAATTAGGTCCCTCTACGAAAGTGAGAGAAGTTGAAATGTAAAGCTGGAGATAACATTTTGTTATTCACATTTTCAGAAAAATATTGTTCCGATTTGTGCATAAACGGGTTGTCGGAAGGGGCCGCAATCTCAACAGGGAGAATTTTATGACACTTCAAAAATTAGATTGTTACCCTTATGTGCGACATCGCGAATGTGTCACATCAAAGTGACCATTTTCCGATGTCGTTTGAATTGATTTATCCAGCTGGAAGCAAAATTTTGGGCCAAAAATTGAAACCAAAATTTCCCCTCAACCCTTTTTCATGTCAATAAAAATCAGCAACAACGCCTATTTCCCATCACCAACACTCTTCTTCCAAACCCAACTCCACACTATCCTCTCCATTCACACCAATACAACCCATTCAAATTGCTTCTCTCAAACATCAACAAGCATCTGAGGATGGAGCATCCCCCGGTTCAAATTAATTGAGGTACTTTTACATCCATTCCATGTTCATTTTCCATCTTTATTACCATATACCTTCCATATATTTGTTTTCTCATTGATCAATGATTGAATATTTTCTTTAACTATGATGATTGTGTTACATTTTATATAGTTTACATTGTTCGTATTTCCAAGATAATGCAATGTCTATAAGTGTGAGAAAAAGACTTAGATTAGGGTTGTTATGAACAATAATATTAGCTTCGTATGAACACAGGTTGAATGTCCAACGTCGCTCACACATAATCATCCCATACGACATGGGACTGAACCTTGACCAACGTCACATAGGCTTTGAAATGATTGAAAAATCTATGAATATCTGACGTCGCTTACCTGTCAGACTTTGCAATGTTGATCGATCTTGCATGCAACGTCTCTTCTGAGCAGATCAGGTACTAATTCCATGTTCACATTAATGTCATCTACGTGTGACTATATTATGTGTACATCAGTTGTGGACCCCCAAATTCTAACATAAATTTTGTTTCATGTGTATTGGTTGAACTAGGACAAAGAGAGTTATCGATGGACTTTGCAAGTGCAACATAGACAATGGAGGTTCAATACAATTAATGTTACAATTTCATATCAACCTCAAACATTTTAATATATTCTAATATGTATTTGTAATATATTTTTTCATTCCATTATCATTCTTTCTGACATTAATGAATAACAATTGATTGTTGTAAGATGTTTAACCATTTCATGAGTTATGGAACATTAAATAACATGTAACGACTATTGACGAATGATAGCTTGCTTATGTAATTGAATATTAAATGTTATAATATTGTACGAGAACAAATGTCTCCATCACTAATCCGCGATATCGCAGAAACCGGTGATAGGTGCGACACCTTACCGATGTTGCTAAACTGGCGGCTTTTTTTTTTGCAACGTTGGCCATACAAAATGACATCGTATATCTTAGCCTTCAACGTCAGAAGGCACACGATGTGGAGCATGCGATTTCGCTTACAATTGTCTCTGAAGTCGCTGTCATTTATCCTCGATGTCAACATCGACGATGTCGCAGCTACTCCAACCCCCTCGTCTGCCTCCTAGCTATCCGACGTCGCTCCTTATGCACGCCGATGTCGTTCTAATCGATGTCGCAACTATGGTGTCCAATCGTCGGCCTTCTTGATATGTCTGACGTCGATCCCAAAACCTACTGACGTCGATCCCAAAACCTGCTGACGTCGATCCAAAATCAAGGTAAATAATAGTTTCTACCTCAGTTATGAACCAAGGTAAAAAAAACCTTTTACTACAGCAGTATTTACCTCAATTATTTTGGAACTAAAAATCGAGGTAAAAATTCTTGTAGAACCGAGGTAATATGTGATGTTTCTTGCAGGGGATGCAGCGTGTTTCCTAACTCCTCCTTCCAAAATTTCAGACCATCTCTAAGCATAATTATTGGTGGAAACTTTTTTGGGAGCGAATGGGAAAACGATGACTATTTGAAAAAAATGATGATACTCGCTGGGAAGGTATGTTACTATCTTAACTTTATAATAGAGTAGTACACATGCAATGAAACATGGTATTAATTTCATATGCAAAACAATTAGAAACATTGAGAAAAGTAAAAATAAAGGCTAGAAAATTTTGGGCACTCTCAGGGCAGCTCAGTAGAACTATCACGACGATGATGGAATTTTTTATGAAATACATGTCAGTGTATTTTGTGAAAATGCTGAGGATGAATATTCAATATACTTACTCCAATCCGGATAATTATTAATCATATTTATTGACAATGTTATTTTCAAATTAATGAACTTATGAGAATATAATTTTTTTAAAATAATTATTTATTTGCCTATGACTTAACACAGTATTCTAGAATTTTGTATTACGAATGTGTTAACTCTTGAAAAATGAATCAGAACATAGTATTCTTAAATTTTATAATATGATGTGTTGGCTCTTGAAAAATAAAAGGAAACGAGAGTATTCAAGTAACTATTCCTTACCCAGGAAAACGTGAAATTGAAATTAGCTGGGAAGAGGTGAAATTGAAGTTAGTAGAAACCTTAGGAAAAAGTGAAATGGAAATTACCTGGGAAGAGGTGAAATGGAAGTTAGTAGAAACCTCAACTTCCGGTAAAGTGCGCGCAATGGAAAAATAACTGGTGGTGAAAAGGCGGAATGGTTATGAAATTTGGTATATATAATTTTGTGATGGCCAAAAGCCAATCACGCATAACACCAATTTATGACTTAATAACTCGTGGTTTTATTTTAGTTGATTTTGTAAGATCTCAACACAATCTAGCGGAATACTTGATGAAGAGACTAGCCAGGGACTTGATAAACAAGTCGGTGATCGGAATGAATTTAAAGCCTATTTAAATCTTTGACAAAGGGATACCCAATTTTTCTATGATACAACGCTAGAGTAAAATTTAATGTAGAAGACCTATTGTTTGAGATTGAAACATATGATTTTATATCCCGAAGGTAATATGTTTGGACCTGCATAGAAGTTAGGTTGAAATTTTAACTTCTTAATGGATCCTTTGACAAATTACATTTGCAGGTGTACAGTTAAAGATATTCACCTATGTGAAGTGTGAAGTGTAGCCGCTTCAATAAGCCCATGCTTGGCTTTATACACACTCATTAATGGATAAAGACACATGGATCATATAGTGTCAGATTTAAGCTTTTGAGTTGTATTTGAACTTGCGAGTGGATTATCTTCAAGTGTTCAAATGGGTTGAAGGGTTCAATCATTAGAGACATCTTGATTTTCAAATATATGGAATGTGTAATTATTCATTAAGGTGAAAATTCGATCTTCAAGACATTTTTATTTATGCACTTGTTTGGTTTGGTTGTTGGATTATTCGAATCAAGGATAATAATTAATTGGTGGGAGGATTGTTGGTATTTTATGTAACACTAAGCTATTTAAGTATAATTAGATTCGTGTAGTTATGAACTCGGGATATTAAAACAAGTTTGGTGGTTCGGAGTGCGGACTTGCATAAATTATCTACGAGTTTACAACCAATAGGCTAAGGATTAATTGTGTTGGTTAGAAATGTGATAATTAACATGGTTTGTCCTAGAATGAGAAAATGTTGCATCGGTTTAGAATTTGTTCGTAATGATCCTGATGACTATTGTAAAATGATGAAGTGTAGTTCACGAAAATGTTTCCTATATATATATACACGCGTATACATGCATGGTAAATATACAGAAAACACATGAGAAATTCTAAAAAATTTCTCAGACATACATAGCAACCAAAAACACATTTAATCACAATTATTCTCTTGATTTAATCCTAGAACAAGAGGGATTCTCGATTGTTTTATCCTCGAAGGAAATTCGTGTAACCCAAGGTTGTAATAGGGTCAAATTACTCTTTAAGGAAAGCGTACGTAACGCGACTCACATCGATATCCAAGAAAGTTTTTACCAAAATTATCCAAGCGTGATTTTACCATTCTGTGGAATATAGTATTACAAAAATTACTACAACATGTAGTCCATCTTTCCCATAGAACTCAGCCACCGTCAGTCTGTACCTTCCCTCCCGCCGGTTCTCCTAAGCTCACATACGTACGAGCCTAGCAGATGAAGATTCTACATTATCATCCACCCTATCCCTGCGTTATCTAATCTCACTCGCCAATTCTGCAACAAGGAAAATGTCATAACACACATAAGATAACTGAACTTATAAAAAAATTAAATAAAAACACTTAAAAACATACGTACTTACAACGAGCATGAGTATTTCTAAACCACCAAACAAAGAACATAAGTCAAGCTTGTATCCCCAACAAGCAAGGAACACATCTAATTCTATCCATGTGAGTTTTATTATCATATAACTGGTGATATACACCTCCTCTAACCAAGAGAAGTTTGAAGGAAAGGCAATACCTCGAGCCCTACGAACCAAGGTTAGCCGAAGAAGGGAAAACCTCGCTAAAAATGACACCTCGCCTGTGGCAAGCCATCCTACGTGAAACTAGGAGAGGAAGAAACTCTTACCCATGATCATGCCACTAAACCATGATCTCAGAACATAGCCCATGATCCACAAGAACGACATGATATAAATAAGTGATCCAAGCAGTAGAACATGTAATGACATATTTCCAGAACAATATTACTATACTGATCATACACTAACTTAGGCATTGAAAAGGATCCAAGGACTTCCTCGGGACCCTGTCATGCAGGATCCATGAAGATGACAAGGAACTAGCAGCTCAGGGTGTTATCAAGAAGGAACATGATGAATGGCCAAAATTAACGAATGATTGTTAGCATCTGTAAAACACCATGTCGGTGGAACCAGCCAAAATAAAGCTTGAAAATCTCAGCAAAAACAAACTGGGAAGCCTTGAACATACATGACTGGACAAAAATAGCAAGAGAAGCAGATATAGGACCAGACACCAACAAAACACAACGTTGAAAAAGCTAACCATGGAACAAATGGGAAAGCCTTGAATAGGCAGGGTTACGCGAAGGCGGTGAAGCGAAGCAATTCTAAATACACAACATCAATACATTGCAAAACTACATCTCCATGACTAAGGTACACTTACTCTCAGGTATGAAAAATACAAGTAACTACCTCGCGCAATTTAAAGTATCATTTATAAATAGAACACGCCTATCTAGAAAGGACCTCGAAATAAAATGTCCAACTAGAAACAGAGTAAATATTGCATTAAGCAAGAATAAAAAATAAAGAGCAATGCCCTCATAAAAAATACATTTTGAATTTGATATACACAAAACTCAAAATTCCAATATATATAGCCTACAATACCATATGGAAAGAATAAGATAGACTATATCCCTTCACCCTTGTTTAAGTAGTTGGGAGGCCATCGTCGTGCCTCTCAAATATAGTATTTATAGCGCTAATTGTGGCTAACTACTAGAAAGTATATAGTAGCAAGTTGGGGTCGTCCATGAGAAAAAGGGGGTTTTATCGAGTTTTAAGCGTAGTGAAAAGCACAGAAGAAGTCACTCTACGTATGTGGTAACAAAGTGGGGGGTTTGATTTTAGAAAACACTACGACTACTTTAAATAACTAAATCAACCAACAATTAGAGAAAATAATATAACTAAGATCACACTAGCACGAAAGATGTAA
>JAUOBV010193100.1:0-12018 GCA_032360425.1 Rubia occidens
AGAGATGATAATGTTACTCTGGAAGACAAATTTTAATGGAACAGCAGATAGAAAATACCATCTAACTCTATCGAAAGTTTTTGCCAAGTCTAACTTGAGGATGCAGTTTGGTTATCCCTTTTTGTTGTTTAAAAATCTTATGAATTCCTTAAGGTGGATGATATTATCAGATATCTCCCTTCCCTTAATGAAAGCTAACTGGTTTGGGGACACCAATCTGGGCAGCAACTTATTTAATCTATTAACCAGTAGCTTGGTCAAGATTTTATTTATGAAATTGGAAAGTGAGATAGGTCTATAATCCGAGAAAGTCACAGGGATGTCTTTTTTAGGGATAAGACAAATCCAGGAGCTGGAGATACCAGGTGGTATTTTCCCTCCTTTCATGAATTCTATTATAGATTCTAAGACATCATTTTTTATTATTTCCCAGCTATGTTTGAAAAAAGTTGTATTATAGCCATCTGGTCCTGGGGTTCCATTTTGGTTTAAAGATAGCACCACCTCTTTGATTTCCTCTATAGTTGGTTTGGCTAATAAGAAGTGGTTATCCTCAGTTGTGACTAGGTTTGGGATTTGGCTAGTGGAATGGTTCAGAAACAGTTCTAAATCAGCATATTCCTCTTCTTGCATTAAGTCTCCGTAAAACTGAATGGCTTCCATCTCAATGGCTACATGATTATCAGTCCATCTACCCTGTGAGGTTTTTATCTTAGAAATGTTTTTTCTAAGCCTTCTTTGTTTAACAGTGGCATGAAAATACTTGGTATTTTCATCCCCATCTTTTAACCATTTCAGCTTGACCTTCTGTTTCCAATATAGGTTTTCCTCATGAAGGGTTCTTATCAAAATTGCCTTTTTATGTTTCAGTTCCATTAACTCTTGTGGACATTGGTTATCCTCATAAGTTATTTCTTGTTTTCTAAGGCCTTCATCAGCATTTTTAATGTTTGCATTTACATCCCCAAAACAATTTTATTCCAGTCTTTCAGTACAGTTTTAGTCTCTTGAGCTTCAGGAAGAGTTTAACCATACATGTTTCCTGAAGTGGCTGCATCCAGTTAGTTTCAATTATATGTAGAATGTCTTTCCTAGTTGTCCATACATCTAGAAATCTGAAAGGCTTAGGTTGTGATGGGATGGAGCAACCTACTGTGAGAAGCAAGGGGCTGTGATCTGATGTGTGTCTATTAAGTGTGTGGATGGAGCTCTGTGGGAAATCATGTAGCCATTCATTGTACACTAGACCACTATCAAGTCTTTCAAGTGTGGATGGATATCTCCCATTAGACCAAGTGAAAGTGTTGCCCACAGTGAATATGTGGGTTAATTGATTTGCAGTAATGAACTTTCAAAAGTCCCTAATGCTCCTGTTATTAGGTTTGTTAGGTCCTTTATACTCATCCACTGAAGTTAGAGCATTAAAATCCCCAATAAAAAGCTTATTAGGTAATTTTACTTCCTTCAAATCAGCCCATAGAAGCTTCCTATCTTTCATATTTGTTAATGCATGGATGAAAAATGCATTAATACTACAAGTAAAACTATTATGTTTTATCTTAGCCGCAGTGAATTGGTTGGTTGCTCTACCAACTATCACCTGGAAGCCTTCATTCGAGAAAAGCCACATGTTATTCACTATTGAACTATGTGCATTGTCAAATGAGAGTGTTCTTCTATAGGCATAAATGGTATCAAAACTGTGTTTAGGTTCTAGAACACATATTAGTTGAATTTTGTGGATTCTAATCAGTTTTTTGAGTCTATCCAGTGAAGTTTCCAAGCCTCTCAAATTCCAAATCAAACACTTTAAACCTAGGGTCTTATTAATCATTAGTTACCTTTTTTTTGCTCTTTGAATTTGATCTAGGATTCATTTTATTCAGTGTGTTAAACAAAGTTCTTTTCCAGGTTTTTTCCTAATCTAAAATAAAGGTTGAGGTACTTACCTCTTCCTGCGGAAGCACTCTAGAAATTGAAACACCGGCTTCATCCTCCTTTGTATTTAGATCCTCTGCCAAAATGTTGAACCTATTCCTGTGCTGAGGGCTAGATGTTACAGAGTAGGAACACAAGTCAGTAACTTCTTCAATAAGGTTTTGATTCATACCTGTGAGGTCGTCTTTAGCATATTCAGTGTTCAAAGAGGAAATGGGATTCAATGGTGTATGTTCCTGTGTGTGGTTCATTTCCTCATTTTGAAACTCAGGTTGAGTCTCATTATGAACCTCATTGTGGTGTTAAACCTCAGTTTGAAACTCTGTTGGACCCCCAGCTTGAACGTGAGTTGCTAATATCGATGGTGTAGCAGTGTTACATTCAACCAAGTACTGATTCTGGCTTGAGATTGCATCAGTTGGTCCTTCCACCTAGATGGTTTGGTCCTCCTCAACCTGTAGGATTCCAGTTACCTCCAGCTGGTTAACCTCGAGCTCTATATTCTGCTTCTCAATGTCTTTTTGTTTCTGGTTGGGTGAGGAGCTAGATGTATGGTTTGGATTTCCTATCTTCTTCCAGTTGGTATTCTGGTTGGCCTTATTTTCATGTTTTGGATTTGGTTTGGGTTTTGGGGCTAGATGAGGGATCAGGATTCTGCATTTTGCTAGATCATGTCATATCTTCTTACAGTGAGTACAATACAAAGGAAGATTATCATACTTTATGTTATATTTCTCATTCTCAGCTGTAGAACCTAACCTAATGAAGCTCGGCAATTTTTTTTGGAGATCAACCTCTACACATACCTTCAGCGCAGATGGGCGTGTGAGCCTTTCAGTTGCCAAATCCATCTTTAAGAAGTTCCCAATCTGATTACATATTGCTTGGATTGCTTCTACATTGTAGTAGTACAAATACACATTGCATATTGTGATCCAAGCAGGTACAATAGATGATTCTGTGTTCAGTTCGAAATCTGGAGTCCACCTGAAGACTCTCATGTTCAGTCCATTGAAAAACCAGATAGCCTTCATCCAGCAGCGCTGGAAGTCTTCTTTGGATTGTAAGCGGATTAAGATATTCTTGAAATCAATTACCCCCAATAGATAGCTTCCCACAAACCCTATAGTATTGAAATATTGCTTGATGCGTTCCATCGGTGGTCGGCCTCTTAAGAAGTTTCCAATCAGAGCGTTCTTGTAGTGGGCTGATAGTTCTGTTATCTCCTCCGTGGTGAAAATGACTGAAGGCTTCCCTTTGAAGTTCGTTATTGGGTTAATTTGGATGGATGGTAGAGTATCGGAAATTGGTGGATTCCTAGTTTGTAGTGCCTGTAAGAAGCTTTTAGGTGGCTGAGCCGCCATGGCAGCGGATTTGTCATTGTCGATCAGAGCTTTAGAGGTGGGGTAGTAGTGATTAGAGAGGAAAAGAAAGCCGTTACGGTGGTGAGAAGACCGTTGTGGTGGTGATGTTTCAGAGAGAAGCGAAAGAGAAAATTATAGAGAGAGAGAGAGAGAGAGAGAAAGTGTCGAATTATCATGTATTCAGTTTAAACATATGTATATATGTTCCTTATTTTATATGTATAAATAATTAATAATATAAATCCATATAGACTGATTAATCTTATAAGCTCTAAAACCACCCAGAAAATGTCACATATCATTTGTGCCAAGAATGCACGAAATTGGCATACTTTTTTATCATCGATGTTATCACTACTATGTACTCCAATGAATTTTTAAAAAAACTTTTTGCCATAATTATATTTCGTCTTCCCATGCATGACACAATCAAAAATAAAGTTTTTCTTCAAAAAAAATGCAAGAAAGATGAGGAAGAAAGAAAATAAATTTAGCAAAACAAGAAATTAGGCTAGTAAAATTAAGGAAAAAGCTGCTGGTCAGACACCATGAAACGGGCATAATTTAAAAAAAGAAGAAATTCATGGAAGCCGATGTTTTGTGTGTTTTTGCTCACCCAACAGTTTTCGAGATAGTAGTGATGGAGAAGCACGTGATTGATGCCCACATTGTTGAAGCGAAGAAAGTTATTCCTATGGAGATAAACATGTTATACATTGAATTAGTAGTAGCTTTTGGGTATCTTCTGGTCCGGGCAGATTATTTCTATAATTTTTTAGGAGGGTCAACATCAACTCTCAATAAGGGTAAAGTATTTAAAGCAATTTGGTATTATTATAGATGTTGTAGTGATGTATGACAACGACTCCCAAAGGAAATCAAAACATTTATTGTCAAAATTATATAATATATAAGTTACAGAGAAATTAATTTAAGATTATGTGGAAATGCATCTTACTAATCGAGTATGAATATATATCAACTAACTTTGTTTTGAAGCAGTTAGTTTCTAACACGTCATAAATATGTGCCACATCGCTGCATATTTTGGGCAGGATGAGATTTTTGCATATCAACTACTTTCGTCATATTATATAATGTCTACAGGGGATCTTTTGTTACACCCATATTGTAAACTAACATACCTCTGCAATAAATGGATGAACTCCATAATCAAGTTATAAGTTTTATTTAAACCACCGCTCAATTGAGAAGCCAACTATTTTTACTCTCATTGAAGTTAAATAGTTGTTGCATTTCTCCGTTCATAATATCTCTGAAAAATATGAAGACTTACATGATAGTCCAAATCATTTAAAGGATAAAAGGATTGGTGTACATCCCATAATTTATAAAGCAATGAAACTGTTTCAAGAATTCACTAATATGCATCAGCAATAAGCGGATGACCTCTGCAATCGAGTTGTAAGTTGTTTTTAAACCACCGCTCAATTGAGAAGCCAGCATTTTACTCTCGTTGAAGTTAAATAGGTGTTGCATTTCTCCATTCCTAATATCCCAAAAATATATATGAAGAATTACTTGGTAATCCGAATCATTTAAGGGATCAAAAGATTGGTGTACATTCCGTAATTGCTAAAGCAATGGAAGTGGTTCACGATCGTGAAAAGTTTACTATCTGCCAAGGAAATTTTGGACCATCAATTAAGCTCCCTCTTGGTACGATTATGTAACTCTGGTGATGTATGATTATGTGTCTTTATGTTATAATGTTTACAACTGTGATTGATGGCCTCACTGTTGAAGAAAAAAGAAAGTTATTCTTATGGAGATAAATATGTTATGCATTGAAACAGTAGTAACATTTGGTATCTCCTTGTCAGGGAAGAAAAAAGTAGTTTTTTTGGAGGGTCAGCATTTACTTTCAATGAGTGTAGAAGTATTTTCAGCAATTTGGTAAGATTGCAGATATTTTAGTGATGTATGACCTCGGCTCCCAAAGGAAACATATACATTTATTGTCAAAATTATATGTAAGATGTTAATTACAGGGGGGTTGATTTAAGACTATGTGAATGTGCATCTTACTAATCGAGTATGAATATATGTCAACTAACTCTGTTGTGAAGTAGTTAATTTCAAAACAAGTCGTAAATACGTGCCACATCCGTGCATATTTTGGGCATGATGAGATTTTTGCATATCAAATACTCTCGCCATATTTTATAATATCCACAAGGGACATTTTGTTACACATTCCTATTGTTAAGATACATTCATCTGCAATAAAAGGAAGACCTCCACAATTGAGTTGTAAGTTGTATATAAACCTCTGCTAAATTGAGAAGCCGACCATTTTACTCATCTCTGAGATATGACAGCCCTGAATGATTTTGATCTTGTTGTTGACTTTCAAAGTCCTGGCTGCAAGTAGAATTGAAATAAGATGAATCAATTCTACAAGGTTTTTAGAAAGATCAAGTGCTAGAGTCTGCTTAGCCTATTTCCTACGAAGCGGGGGAGCGAAGCCACTTTTGTTCTTCGTACGCTCTTCGTTCGAGCAGATGAAAAATTCTGAAGCTGGAAGTTGTATTTAGACCACCTCTCAATTGAGGATCTGGCCATTTTACTCTCGTTGTAGTTAAATAGTTGTTGCATTGCTCCGTTTATCATATCCCTAAAAATTTTAAAGAGTTACTTGATAATCAAAATCATTTCAAGCATCAAAGGATTGGTGTACATCCCATAATTGCTAAAGCAATGTAACTGTTTTATGATTGTGAAGATTTTACTAATGGCTTTCAACTACTTTGGCTCTTCATACGGTTATGTAACTTTGGTGATGTATGACTATGTGTTTTCGTTTTATAATTTTGAAAACTGTAGAAACAAGTATCTGATTAACCATTTCTTGACTAATGAAACATTCATGCATAAAAAACAAATTGCTTGGCACGTTTTAGGGTATTTTTCCCATTTAAATATATTCTATTTTTAAAATATCAATTTATTAATTTTATCCAAACTTGCATACCATTTCAACAACCAAAATTGTGTAGATACAACATTCTACACTGAGGCCATAAATATGCGCCCACCACAGCTCCACCCTTGACATGACATCGCTAGATTTCTTTCACCGAAATTTGAGACAGGATTTCCCATTTAAGGTTGAATATCGGATCTAATAGTGAAATGCAAATATGTTGGCTGTTTGGTAGTTTTGACATCCAAAATTAAGAGAAAGGGGATGAGAAAAACAAAAGCAAAGTGGAAAGAAGAAAAACATTAAAAACAAAACCTCAAGACTCAAATACTCAGTCGTTCACCCGATCCACCCTAACCAGGTCGGTGACTCTCGAATTCTCCATTAAATATTTGTGGAATTTTCATCAATGGATCCGCCATTGTTCACCTTCTGAGGCTAACTGTTAATCGCGTAAGTTCTCGAGGGACCATCCTGCCAAGCCAAAATGCTTCCACCATGTGGCTGTCCAGCCACGATGGAGAGACCGGATAGTTACAGTGACCAATATAGCAGTTGGACAACTAATGTATTATTAGGGTGGCAAGTGTTAGAGTTTGATGATGAGGAAATGATGGAATGAAGGAAGGGGAGTCTACCTAAAACAATGAGAGCGGCTACTGGATTTGGTGGGGGTCGTAGCCTCACGTGAAGTAATATTTCGATAGGGAAAAAGTCGGAACCAAGGTTTTTCTAGAGAGAGAGTTTTTGGGGCAGGAGACTTTCAGTTTTTGTTAAATATAGCTAACTTTTGGCAGGTGAGTTTCACCTCAAATGGTTAGTTTAAGAATAAAAATCAAGTACATTAATGTATAGCTTAGCAGGAAATCAACCATGGAAAATATGAATGAGTGTAATGTTTATTTCTGTTTAAAAATAATAATTCCATTCTTTTGTGTGCTCTTTTAACTTTCGACAAAGAAACTACTAACATTACTTAAAAATTGTAGGACAAATTGCATTTTTCGAAATTGAATTTACCATCACGTACGTATTAATTTTTAATTTATATATTCATATATATTCATTATTTTATATGTATAGATAATTAAAAAATATAAACCCATCTAGACAAATTAATCTTCTATGCACTAGAAACCGGCCAGAAAATGTCATATATTATTAGTACCAATCACGCACGAAATCGGCACACTTTATTTCCATCATTATTATCACCACTATGTACTCCAATAATTGGAAAAAATAATCTGACATATTTATATTTCGTCTTTAAATGTAGCCCACAATCAAAAATAAATTTTCCTTCTAAAATAAGTCCGAAAAAGAAGGGGAAGAAGAAAATTAAACTTAGCAAAACAAGAAACCAGGAGGGTAAAATTTAGTAAAAACTTTGCAAGTTGGACACAGTCAAGCGAATAGGATTTTTTTGAAAAAATTAATAAATTTATAGCAGATGAACAATCCCACCCCTCTCAAGAAAGAAAGACTACGTCAGAATCATCTTCTTCGTGACTGTGGACTTGCCTTTGTCTTTCCATGAGGCTCTTTTTCTTTGTAGACTCGGTTGCACTTCGGAGACTGCCTTCGATCCTAGATGCATTCTCTCTGCACCAACTTCATGATTGCTGTCAGTTTCAGGTGTATTTGATTTTCTAGTTGCATCTTAAGTTGTATATAGATGTAAATATAAATACATCTAGACCAATTAATATTCCAAGCACTTAAAACCACCCATAAAATATCATATATCATTTGTACCAAGCACGCACGCAATTGGCACACTTTTTTTTCATCGTTGTTTTAACCACTATGTACTCTGATAGCTGATAAAGTAGTGGAAGAAAGGAAAGCAACTTAGCGAAACAAGAAATTGGGCTGGTAAAATTAAGAAAAACATCTGCTAGTATGACACCATGAAGCAGACAAGTTTTTTTTTTACAAAAAGATATTCACACCGGCTGATTTTTTTTTTGTGTATTTTTGCGGACCCTGCTATGTTCGAGATAGTAGTGATGGAGAAGCACTTGATTGATTGCTGCATTGTCTAAGCAATGAAAGTTCTTCCTATAGAGATAATAATGTTATGTATTAAAATAGTAGTAACTTTTGGGTATCTCCTGGTCATGGGAGAATAAAAATTATTATTTTTAGGTGGGTTAGTATCTATACTCAATGAGAGTAGAAATATTTTTGAACAAGTCGGTAATATTACAGATGTTGTCAAGATGTATGCCCACAGCTCACAAACGAAATCAATACATTTATTGTTAAAATTATATGCAAGTTCTTCGTTATAGAAAGATTAATTTAAGACTATGTGGATGTGCATCTAACTAATCGAGTTTGAATATATATGCATATAAATATCAACTAACTCTTTTGTGAAGAAATTAATTTCAAAACACTCCATAAGTATGTTCCACATCCCTTCCTGTTTAGGGAAAGATGAGATTTTCGCATATTAAATACTTTCGTCCCATATATAATATCCACAAGAAATAATTTGTTAGACTCTTATTGTAAACTAACGTACATCTGCAATAAATGGAAGACCTCCGCAGTTGAGTTGTAAGTTATATTTAAACTGCCGCTCAATTAAGAAGCCGACCATTTTACTCTCGTTGAAGTTAAATAGTTTTTACATTTCACAATATCCCTGAAAAATGTGAAGAGTTACTTGATAATCCAAATCATTTCAAGGATCAAAGGATTGGTCACCAGTATAGAAGATGCCTATTAAAAGCGGTTATAAAGGCAATTTCAAAGAACTTTCTAAGTTCCTTTAATGTTTCTGCCTTTAATCAACCTGAAAATAAGGCGGTTCAAGTAACAACCTTTAATAGAATCAAAAACAATTTTTGAAAAAACTGTTCTGTTCAAATAACTCGGAAACTGTTTCCTACATTCCAAAAAAATAACTGTCACAAACCAATTGGTTTCCAGTAGGTAGACCCAGATCGATCTCAACAGGAATGACAACGCTGGATACAAACGCTAAATAAATGCAATACAAACAGAACAATAGCAACACACAAGTTATTTCCTTTAGAAATAACGACACAAAAAATTGCAATACAAATGCCATCTCCGAAAAGGCTTCTAGGCGAATGGAGGAGGCGGACGAATAGCAGAGGAGACTGAATGGCGGAGGTGAGCGAACATCAAAGGCGGAGAGATGCGCTGACGAGACTCTAGGCGCCCATCAGAGGATAAGGGAAAGGCGCCGATCGGAGGGAGAGACGACGAGAGGAAATGGGGAAGGAGCTGATAAAAAATAGAGAAGGAAGAAAATGGAGAAGTCATCTACACGAGTAGTGTTTAGAAAGAATAAAAATATAAGTGTTAGGCCAACAAAGGCCCATTAAAGGTGGTTCTGACGCAGAACCACCTTTAAATTAAATTGCGAACCTAGGATAATATTTTTGAGTTCAGAAATGCTTCGGGACCTCAATTAAAGGCGGTTCTAAAGGCGGAACCACCTTTAATTAATTCGAATCACCTTTACAATGACCTGGGAGGGATTTTTGAACTCGAAAATGCTTCTGAATCTCAATTAAAGAATGTTCCAATGGTTCTGCCTTCTAACGCTGCCTTTAATAGAGGTTTCTCTACTAGTGGGTGTACATCCCGTAATTTCTAAAGCAATGGAACTGTTTCATGATCATGAAGAGTTTACTAATGGCTTTCAACCATTTTTGCCAAGGTAATATCAGACAATCAATTAAACTCCTTCGGTTATGTAAATCTGGTGATGTATGACTATGTGTTTAAGTGTTATAATGTTTACAACAGCTGAAACAAACTGATTAAACATTTTTTGACCAAAGAAACGTTCATGTGTAAAAAAACAAATCGGTTGGCACGTTTAAGGGTATTTTTCAAACTTAAATATAATCTATTTTTATAAATTTGAATTTATTAATTTTTTAAAACTTGGATATTATTTCAACAACCAAAATTGGGTAGATATAACATTCTACACTGAGGCCACAACTATGCACCTACCCTAGCTCCACCTTTGATAGGACATCAGTAGATTTCTTTCATCGGAATTTGTGACATAGTTTCCCATTTAAGGTTGCTTAGCATATCTAATCATTAGATGCAAAAGTGTTGGTAGCATGGTAGTTTTGACATTAAAAAAGAAGAGACAAAGGATGGGAAAAAAACAAAGTGGAAAGAAGAGAAACATTAAAAACAAAACCTCCATCCTCAAATACTCAACTAGCCACCCTAACCAGGTCGGTGACCCTAACATTCTCCATTGAATATTTGTGGAAATGCTATGGACCTTCCAACGGATCTGCTGTTATTGACCTTCTCAGACCAACTATTAACCCTTTATCATCTCGGGGGGACCGTCCTGCAAAGCCAAAACGCTTTCACCATTTTTTTGTCCAGCTGCGATGGAGAGACAGGACATTAACAAAGACCAATATAGTAGCTGGACAACTAGTGTATTGCTGGTGTCTGAGTTTGATGATGAGGAAATGAGGGAAGAAGAGGCTAAGTAAAACTACCTATATAGGAGAAGGGGGGAGGATGTTAGATTTGGTGGTGGTCGTGGCCTCACCCGAGGTAAGATTTTGATTGGGAAAAAGTCGAGACCAGAGTTTTTCTAGAGAGAGAGAGGGTTTTGGGGAGGAGGCTTTCAGTTTTTGTCAAATACAACTAACTTTTGGCAGGTGATTTTCATCTTTAAATCATTAGTTTAAGTATCAAAATCAAGTACATTCATGTATAGCTTAGCAGGAGCTTGGACATGGAAAATATGGATGAATATAGTGTTTATTTCTGATTAAAAATAAGAATTCCATTCTTTTGTGTGCTCTTATAACTTTCAACAAAGAAACTACTACCATTTATCTAAACTAAGAAATTGAATTTATTATCATGTATTCATTTTAAATTTATATATAATCCTTATTTTATAGAGTATGTATAGATAATTTTAAATACAAATCCATCTAGACCGATTAATCTTCTAAGCGCTGGAATTTGCCCATAAAATGTAATATATCATTTGTACCAAGCATGCACGCAATTGACACACTTTTTTTCATCATTGTTATCACCACTATGTAGTCCAGCACAATGTCCAAAGCTTAATATTGAATCATGATATATTATTACATATTAAAAAATACACGAACAAAGAATCTGATTAACCGATGAAATAAAAGTTACACCAACCATTAACATAATATAGAATTATTATATATTATGATAAATACTATCCCAAGTTTTACAGACAACATCTTTGGGAAAAAAGGGGAATATATTTGACGATGACTAGAATGAAACAACTTATACATGTTGGGACGCAAAATGTTGAGTGTTAGAGCCTTCGAGGTCTCATCCATGAATTATCGGCACGAGAGGCCAGATTTGAAGTAATTGTGTGCATGCTTGCCACACACAACACACGACATTTTTTAGGCAGTATTTTAGTGCCTAGATAATCAATATGTCTAGGTAGTACTTGTTTAGTTATTTATACATATATAAAAAGTATAATAATATATAATATTATTTACAATGAATACATGAGAAACAAAAAATCAATCACTGAATGCATATTCGGAAGAGTATGAACTTCCACAACAGTTTGATGCTTTGAATAAATGGACAATTCCATTAGTTTCTATGAAACAAATTTATAACTATGGTATTTTGGAAAATTTCAGAAATAGACATGTTATAAAAACTATTGAAGAATCTATCCAAATGGATAATAAAGAAAAAACTATTCAGTTATTTTCTGATATT
>JAUOBV010193210.1:0-12017 GCA_032360425.1 Rubia occidens
TAAACCTGAAACCTGAAACATCAACAACAATATTTAAAATATCACATCTGCAAAATAACAAAAAAAATTACAGATCCCCTTTCCTTCTCAATTGCAGCTACAGTGGACACGCATTCTTAGACATCCAAGAAACAGAAAAAACAACACAAAATTAGAACAAATTGTAACAAAATCCAAAGATATCACACACAATCAAAACAGAACATCACAAGCATCAAACGTTGAAATTAAAACATCACACCAACATAGATAACAATACTTAAAGCCTAAAATATGAAACATCAAACTGAAAATCATAAACATCAATAACTGTACCTAAAACATCACTGCCAAAAATTAAGAAAACTTGCGAATCCTCATTCCTTCTCGATTTCAGTAGCAGTGAGGCAAGTTTTCTTAGACATCTTGCATCAACACAAATATTAGCACAAATCCGTAAGAACAACTCACAAAACACAAAAAACATTAAAATCCCCAAATATTACTCACTATAACCTACAGAATATCACGTGAACCAAAGAAAGTAACAAAAAATTGGGAAAAACAACAAAAATATGCATAAAAATCACAGCGAAAACATTACCTGCAAAGTTAAACACAAAACATAGGTCAATTGTATTAGATCGTCGGAAATCGAAGCTAAAACTGGCAAAATTACTTGAAAATGAAGCTCATCTTCCCCGCGTTCATCGAAATCACTATGCACAGGAAATATGGAAGAAAACGGAGAAAATGAGCAGTCTAATTGAAGGAAGATGGAAGAAAAATGGAGAGGAGAGAGAAGAAGAAGGATTTACGCTGGAGAAGAAAGGAGAAGAGAGAGAATGTGTCAGAAAAATATGGGAGAAGAAGATGAAAAATTGATACTTATACCTGGAGTTAAATGTACATTAACAAAATTTCACATCCAACCCCTGGACTTTTAAGACTTCAATTAAAAACCCATTTGAATTCTTTGCAATTTAATCTCTGGTCTCACTGTAAGACCATCTTATACAAGACTTTGTCTAAATTATATATATATATATATATATATATATATATATATAATGTATGTAAGAGTAAGTTGCCGGTCCATCTGGTCCGGATCGAAAAAATCTGACTTTGGACCGAATCAGACCAGAACTCGGAATTCTAAAAAATTTGGACCAGAAACCAGACCAAAATTCTATATATCCAGTTTCAGTTTATATATTCCGGCTCGACTCGATCCATTTTACTGGTCCGGACTAGTTTATGAACACCCCTAATTGAAGGTGATGATCATGGATGAGGATGTAAGTGATGTGTTTGTAATAGGAATGTTGTATTTTATATTTAGCTTTGATCAAGTTAGTTAAAATAATAAAGGAAAAAGTGCATTTATGTCCCCCAATTCTTGTGTTTGTGCAGATATACCCCCGAGTTTCTTTTAAAGTGCATTCATACCCTGTCGTGGTCTGAAAAATTGGCCAATTTTGGTCATTTCCCGATTCAATTGAAATGACCGTTTAATTTTGGTCATTCCCAGATTCGGAGAAAATGGTCATTTCTATTGAATCCGGGAATGACTGAAATTGACCAATTTTTCAAACCACGACAAGGGTACACATGCACTTAAAAAAAAATGTGGGAGTATATCTGGACAAACACAAGAATTGGAGGGATGAATGAGTTTATCCCTATAGAATAGAAGAGTTGACTCGTGATATATTTGGAAATGAAAATGACAAACATCAAGAATATATGAAACGATCTAGAAAACGAAATTGGGATTTAGGGGAACCAAATCTAGGATGACATCAATTTTAAAAAAAAAAGTATATATCGAATAAATATCTTAACCGTTTAAATTAGTTTGACTTGAACCCTTTAAACGAAAATTAACACTATAAATAATATTACCACTTTATATTTCTATTTATCAATGCATACTTCCTATTTTCATCTTCAAATATCTCAACAAGTAAAGATATGAAAGCATTTTGAAAACGTCAATGTTTAAGATGAAGGAAGGGGTGTTTTAATCTTGAAACATGTTTTTGATTTTAATTCAGTAGATCACTCACCACTTAAACAACACTTTCAATATACTACAAGATACAAATACAATCATTTTTTAAAAATTAAACACTCGAAGGTGGGGATATTATTAGGGCCCCAACCCTTAAGAAGAAAAGTAGAACATTATGTTTGAAGCCACAGAAGGCCGAGGCAACACAGTTGCCTCCAAAAGAAACTAGACTCCTAATTCTAAAGTTTGGTTGGATACATATATAGTACAAAAAAGGCTAGTGGATGTGTTTCCAAAGTTAGTAATCTCCACCCCACGTGTTAATTACTATCTTTGGCCGAACATATACTAATTTCCGAGAAGAAAAGAAACTTCGAAGATGAAATAATCTGGAAGCTTGTAAAATGAAGCTTGGAAGCATGTGATGTTAGTTGTTAGGCTGAAGTCTTGAAAAATTAGCTTGAGAGACTCTGCTGCATGGCCAATCTTCGAAGATGATCTTGGAAACCCATTTGCAGAGATCTGCTGGTGCAATCTCAAATAAATAAACAAAAAACTCCATTGTTACTATGCTTTGTTGTGACCCGCAAAAGGAAAAGAAAACCACAGCTGTAACTGGTACTAAAACTAAGGAGGATAGTCATGGATTCTAAGAGATGAAGTGTCATTCTTATCCAAATAAATTAAGCCCCTAATATGAGAAGTTAGAGTATAAGGATCAAAATCCACTAGACTTTCAGACATTTTGGAAGATAATTTGACTAAACTATCAACAACCCTATTACCTTCACGTTTGGTATATATGAGTAAGAGTCCTTGAACAGAAATGGAGACAGAAAAAGCCACATTTTAAGATTTCCATAGAGCAGACAATGGATCAATGCAATAATTTTTTGCATTTAGACAATCAGTCTCAATCTCAAATTGCATTGCATTTATAGATCTACCAATCAAAACACCATATTGCAGAGCCATAAGTATGTATTTAGAGCTGATTCAGAGAAAGTTTTGATGCCTATTGCTTTAATCACATTACCTTCTTTATCTCTGACTATGATCCCTAAACCAGCAATGTAAGACACTGCGTCCCAAGCTGTGTCTACATTCACTTTAAACATAAGATTAGGCTTAGACAATCCTATTTTGGTTACGAGTGGTTTATGACTGGTATTGATTACAGGAGTTAATCCGGATAGGTTCCAGTCCCTATCAAAACTGTTATTAGAACATGATGGGAAGTTTAAGAAAGCTAGATATATACCCTCTCTAATTCTCTCAAAGCTAACATCAACATTTGCAAGCTTGCTTTCAAAAATCAGTGAATTCTTATTTTTCCAAAGATTCCAACAGACTAGTAAAGACATAAGATGGATCAGCTGTGAGTGGATGTGAGATATACCCTTAAAATATCAATAAGATGATAATCTATCCCATATTGTGCTAAAGTGCTGATGTGGTATAGTCAAAAATTGGTTTAATTTACTCCATACACTTATCGAAGAATCGCAACAGTTAAAAAAATGGTCTAGAAAGTCACAACAAGTAAGGCATGTGTAGCACCTAGATACAATATTGAACCTACTGAATTGAAGAACATCATCGAAGGGTAAAAGTGAATTTAATAGTTTCCACATGAAAATAGATACCTTTTTTGGAACTCTTTGATTCCATATCTTGTCCAATGATGAAATTCTTCTCTGCTTTTTCCTGATAAGTTCATGAGCTGACTTAAAAGTAAATACACTCCTCCAGTTTGGTGTCCAAATCATGCGATCCTCCCTAGTGTTGAAATGAGCTTGCTGCAGAAAATGAAAAGCTTCCCGAGGAATCTTGTTAGCAATTGAGGGAAGAAAGAGGTCCCTGGAGTGAATAAAATCAGAAATAGTGCAGTGTATAAGGATGGTTGTAAGATCTGGGTTACATATATCGATCAAGGGTCTGTGGAATGTCCATTTCGATTCCCAGAACCTAGCCTTACCATTGCCATGCATGGCAGCAGTTTGGCTCTAAGCCACTGAGTCTACCTGCATGATCCTTTTGTAGTTTCTCGAGTTTCTTGATCTGAGTGGAAGCGACCAAAGAAATTGAGACCAAGAAGTGACTCCTTGTTGGAATTTCCACCATAATTTCAAGGAGAAAGTTGAGATAACTTCAGATAAGTTCCTGACTCCTATGCCATTCTCACATGTAGGAAAGTTCAGGTGATGCCAAGCCTTCCATACCTTTTTGGGTGCTTGTTCATCATTTCCCTAGAAGAACTTAGAGAGTTTTTTTTTGAAAACGGATTAATAACACACTTGGGGGGGATTAAGAACAACCCAAATGTGTTGTGGGACTGAAAATAAACATATTTGTATGAGTGTTAATCTGCCCGCAGCTGTCAACCACATATTTTTCCAATTTAGGAGCTTAGAGTCCCAAATTTCAAAAATACATTGGAAGTGGATTTTCTTAACTCTACCTGTAAAAATTAGAACCCCTAGATAGGTGAAGGGATATTGTCCCTGTATAATTCTAAGGTTACCTCTAATCAGATTAATATCATATTGATTTGCATGTTTACTAATGAAAAAGTTGCTCTTATGATAGTTGATTTTCTGCCCAGTTGCAACTTCAATTTTTTTCTAAAAACGAATGACATTGAGCCTGGTTACTTTTAAAAAGACCATGGTGTCATCCGCGTAACTTAGGTGAGAGATCGGGAATAGCTTGAAGTGGCAGTTAAAAATATTCCAGTTTGCCAGTAAGGAAGATGAAGGATAATCTTCTTGTGAAGGATTCCGTGAAGATGTTAAAGAGATAAGGGGAAAGTGAATCACCCTGCCTTATACCCCTCGATGGTTTGAAAAAACCAGATGGTTTGCCATTGATGAGTTTTGAAAACCAGGATTGAGAGATGTTATTTAGAATATTTCTAACGAAAGATCCATGGACACCAAACTTAAGGAGGATACTATTCAGGAAAGGCCAGCTCACATGATCAAAAGCTTTAGAAAGGTCAAGTTTAATAACACAGTTTGGCCTTTTCCTTTTAAGATTTATAAATTTGATCATCTCCTGAAGGTAAATCACATTGTCCGCAATCTCTCTGTTTTCCATGAAAGCAGATTGCTGCGGAGATATGATTCTTAACATAAGAGGCTTTAGTCTTTCCATTAATTCCTTCGAGAATATCTTATTTACAAAATTAGAAAGACTTATTGGACGATAGTCGCCAAAATTTGAGGGGGTTTGCTTTTTAGGAATTAGGGTAATCCATGTGCTGGGTATCCCTTTTAGGATGTCCTTTCATGATAGGAACTCGTTTGTAGCGGATAAAAGGTCATCACCTATTAAATCCCACATTTAAGTGAAGAAGATTGGAGAAAACCCGTCTGGTCCAAGAGCACTTAAGGAATTCAGATTAAAAAGAGCAAACTTGACCTCTTCCAATGAAGCAAGTTTGATAAGATCAAAATTATCTTCTGAAATAAGAGAAGGGATTTGACTGAGAAACGATCTAAAATAGGATCCTGCAGTAGGATCCTGATCATCCGTGAGAAGGTTTTGGAATTGTTGGATCGTCTTCAAAATCACTACACAGAATGATTTTGCACATTAATGATAATTTATCAACTGCCAAAGTTGAAAAAACATACTAGTACTACGTCTGGTCTTGAAATATTGGCACTCAACCAATTGGCACACTATTTTAAATAGGTAAAATGAGCCTTGCCATCTTGAAAGAGATCTACATTCTTAATCTTTACTATATCAAGCACCACGCCCGCGGGTGTACCCAATTGGTTGGGAGTGTGGTACATCAGGGGGCAACCCCGAGTTCGAACCTCGGCCGCAGCTGTGTGAGAAATTTCTGGGCCATCTTGGGGTTATACCCCAAGGGGTGCTCAGGGTTCCTGGTGTGCACCGAGCGACCTCGCCACATGGTCCTGGTGACTGGCTACCGTGGCTTACCTCCCATACGTTGGCTGTGATGTCGACTGGTATAGGCGCCCAGGGCTGGCGCACAACCTTTACTGTATCAAGCACCAGACTTCATTGATGGGACATTTTGGGAACTCTGCTACATGGTTCTCATTCTCCCTTTTCAACTATAGGGATACTGTGAATTCTGAGTGAATTTGATCTCCAAAAAACAACTACCGAGGGCTGCTACTGTGCTCCCTTTCCAGGATTGTCCCAGGTAGTGGAATCCCGAGCATTTGTACTACTACTGTTTGGCTTTGCGGGATTACTGGGTAGGCTAGTTTCCCTTGAATCATTTGAGCTTTTCTTTAACACCGCGATTTCTTTTACTGCCTCTTCCAACTTCTCCAGTCTCTCCTTTACCTCTAAAAGGTGTGGATCAGATGCCCTTTTTTGCTCTTCTTCGGCAGCCTTGAGTTCCATCTCTTTCGCTTTGGCCTCTTCTTCAGCTTTCTTCTTCACTTCCAGTTCCTGATGCAGCATAATCAGCATGAACACTATTTACCATTGCAAAATTTTGAACAATTCCTCGCTATAACCAACTAAACTGCTAATCACAAGCTCTAAGGAAAGGATAATAGTCTACTGTGTTCTTCAATCGAAATAAGTTCCTGCACAAGCTACATTTCATACAGGGTACTGCATTTGAAGGAAAGGAACACAATCTCCATTAGCCAAAGAGCATGCTATATCAGGCAAAAATTACTTGACATCACAAAAAGCAATTTTCAGCAAAGTAGGTTGTCATACCGCATCCATCCTTCTCATTTCGGATCGAGCATATTGAGCTACCAAATATACGGCTGCCATTGGATACAAGGGACAATGTTATCACCTTCTTCAATATGAAAAATTAAAAACTTGTAGCATAAGTTTGGGATTTACATACCAAAAGAAGGCAGGCAGACAAAGAAAAGTTGTACAAGATGGAAATCAAGCCTGGCCAACAAGCAACAAAAGCCAACGTCAATAACGCAGAATATCCAACAGAAATAAACACTGTAATGCAGCATTTATCACAACACAAAACTAGGTGCACACAAACTGTTTGACGAAATGTTCAAGAGAAATAAAACTTCAAAGAACACCATCAAAGAGATTTATCATATGGCAAGTACCCGAATTGCTTTCGTTTGGGGGGAGGAGTGAAGAGAATCTTAACAGCGGTCGTGAAGTCAAGGTTCTTCTTGACCATCTCGTATGCTTCCTCCCGGCTTATGAAGGAAGAAGCCTCACCACCATTGTTTCCGGTTCCAGTGGGTTTGCAGGGTTTGGTGTTGGAGCAAAAGAGCCTGGTGAATAATCGCCGGGAGAATTGGCCCAATATTCCTTGGCTGCTTCTCATTCTATATTTCTGATTTCATCACCACTGCACCAATGATTGCATATACCTGAACTTAGAATAGATGGTTGGAAACTTTTTACAATTAATGTGAAACACCCCTTTTTACAAGAAATGTCAAAATAGTTGTTATACAACTTCAGTTGCCATATCAATGAACACCTAATACACTGCTTCGAGAAATTTGATATCTATTTACAAGGGAAAAAATGAATACCCTAAGCTAGCAAAAACTAATACAGAGGATTAAGAAAGCTATATCACAAGAAATATGTTAAAAGCAAGACCTTAATTGCAAGGCTTGGTCTACCACCTAGCGGGAAACAAAACTTCAATCACCTGATTAGCTTATGTGGGCAATACTCTAGTTATTCTTTCTAATTCGCACAAGAACTTTATACACGCAGTGTAAGTAAAAATATCATGACTCAAGTTCATAAACAACATGCTTGTCAGTAACCTCAGCACCTCACTACCTTCTCGGTCTTATTATTAGTTATGCAAAAGCTCTGTATTAAACTATTGAAAGGCAGAATATCAGTTTTATCCCATCTCTCTGCATTTTCTTCAATAAACTCACCGACTTAGGTATGTCTACGATGGCACAAAACCAGCGGATTAATATGTTATAAAAGTCAAACATGCACACGAAGAGCTAGTGAAGAACAGAAGTGACTGGATCACTAAAGCCTATGAATCATGCTCTCTAATCACAAAGAGCAAGTAACTAACACCACAAAACTATACATACAGAGTCTAAAATAGCACATCAGAATAAAGATTCCAGTTACAGTTCTGTCACCAAGAAGTCCCTCATTCCGCGTAAAACATAATCTAAAAGGGTGTCGCATTCTAAATTAAAATTACAAGTAAAACATATACCTCAGGAATTTAGCCATATGCCAGAATTCATCACCAACACGCACAACTCTGTCCTACAGTGCCACACCAAAAAATTTACAATCAAGATGCAAGTAAGAGAAAACCTAGAATCTCAATTGTGAGAATACTATCTAAAATGAAGAGGTGCAGTGGGAATTAGATTATATCTCAAAAAATTCTCCTAACACAGTCAAGCTCCATAAATACCCTTTTTTCCTCACTCCAGCAAAAGATTCTCCTATCATCATCTTGTTCACGTTTTTTTTTTTGCAAGTTAAACAATATCTATTGAACTGATGTTGCATGATATTGAAGCCATGGTTCGGCAAACAAATGATGCTACATCTAGTCAATTTTGAAGTTTGCCATGAAGCAACATTCTATTATCAGGAATTATTTTTAAGTGACCTTTTCAGCTCTGTCAAAAAAAAATTGTATTTTACATTTGTAAATTTTGTGAATGGCAATTTGGCATTTGCTTTGGAGTGATATTTAGCGGAACTAAGTTCCTGAGATGCTGTATTATGTGTGCATCAATGTTGCTTCACTATAGAAATATATTTTCTACCCCAATTGTGTTGGATTTTGCTTGAAAGGGTTTTTCGCCTGCTTCGTGAATTCTTCTATACTGCTCCAACAATGGTTCCACAGAAAATACCAAAATGGTTTCTCATTTTTAAAATATACGAAAACAAAGCAAAGCTAACAATCAAAACCCAAAAAAGTTAAATCAACAAATTCAAAAGTTATACCACCAAATGTCGAAATATTGAGAAGTTTACCTCTGCCAAATTGGATTTAAATTCAGACTCGTCTTTGAACAATTCACGCTAAGGATGAGTCTGCGGTGGCGGAAGGTGGCAGGCAGTGAAGATGGGTGAAGAACGCAGCGACTGGCGGGCGGTGAAAGAGGCTGAAGAACGTAGCGGGTTAAGGAAGAGTCGAGGGATTGAAAGAGGTGATGCGTGCGAGTGAAGAATCAGCTGACGGGCAGTGGCCGGCGGTGGCGGGAGGTGAAAGGGGCAGAAGAAGAAGAACGCAGGGCGGGTAAACGAAGAGAGGGGAAGAAGGTGATGGGTCAATAAGGTCAATAGGGGGAGGAGAGTAATTTATGTGAATTGAGGGGGTTGGGAGAAAATAAAATAATAAATAGGGATAATTTAATCTATTCAAAATAATTTGGGGCCGTTACCGCACGCACAATACGCGGAACTCTTAACACGTACAATACGCGGAACTCCCACGCGCACACTGGACCAAAGGAAACCCTAATTTCAATTAAAGCTCTACATAGGAGTAACTTTTTCCAGATAAAATCATCAAAATTTAATAAAGGATTCATTTGCGGAAGTATAGAATATAAACCTATCCAAAAAAGGAAAGTCATAGACCATTCATTTTGCCGCCATCAACCCCCACGCGCGTCTCTGCCTTCCCCACCTCCAATCTTTCTCACTTATCTGTCGATCCTCAATCCTCATTCCCCGATCAATTTGATTCTATCCATCGCCGCCGGTGAGTTGACGATCTGCTTCTATGATTTTTACGATCTGCGTTCTTATGGTCTTTGAGCATGTGATTAGGGTTTTGGATTTTGGGGATCACGCATTTTTGGATTAATGTTTCAGCATGAAACTAAACCCTAATTTTTTATTTCGAGGTCTGAAGTTCGTTTGGTCGGTGGTTACTATCTGTGGTAGATGCTAATTTTGTTGAAAATTAGGTTAGGGTTTCCAGATGATGACTATCGAATTGAGGTTTAAGATCAAACCGAAGGGCAGTACTGAGAATAATGGTGGATCAAAGGTTCCAAACCCTTCTCCGTCAGTCTGCAATAAGCGGAAATGCGAGGCCAACTTAGAAGAGGAGCAACCTAATAAGAAGTGGAAGATGGACCCCAATGTGAAGAACTGGAAGATGGACTCCATTGTGAAGCAGCAATGTCGTGGCTTGTTGGATGAATTGATTGGTCATAGGCTTGGTTATGCTTTCCGTCGTCCCGTGGATCTGTTGCTTTGAGGATTCCGGATTACTTCATTGTAATTACCAATCCTATGGATTTGGGGACTATCAAGGCTAAGCTGACTGCCAATGCGTACCGCACTACTCAAGAGTTTGCAGCCGACGTGAATATCACGTTCTCGAATGCAATGCAGTATACTAATCCTAATAGCCAAGTTCATTCAATGGCAAAGGAATTGGAGTGTCTTTTTCTTAAAAGATGGAAGTCGCTGGAAGCCAAATGGAATCATGGAATCGTGAGTGCTCCGCAGGGAGTTTCCACACATGGAAATCGCAGGAGTGGTGTTGATGTCAGCCTTTTAAAACCCCGTGCAACTGCCAAATCTGGGGAAGTTTCCGCCTGTGCATCAAATGGCGAGATGGATCTCAAGAAGGCTTTAAGTGCTGCACACGCTGCAGTGATGAAAAAGCAATCTACTGCTGCAGCCACATGCAAGGTCAATTGTGATACTGGTTTTGGGAAGCCGCAGCAAGAAGCAAAGACAAATTGCAAGGCTGACCCTGCAAAGGTGCTGCTGACAGATTCTGAGTTGAAAAAAGAGGCTCAATGCATTGAAGAAAGACCTGGTGCAACTGCCAAATCTGGGGATGCTTCCGCCTGTGCAGCGAATGGTGAGATGGATCTCAAAAAGGCTATACACGCTGCACGCGCTGCTATGATGAAAAAGCGATCTGCTGTAGCAGCCACGTGCGAGGTCAATTGTGATACTGATTTTGGGAAGCCGCAGCAAGAAGCAAAGGCCAATTGCGATGCTGACTTTGCAAAGGTGCTAGCATATTCCGAAGTTAAAAAAAGAGGCTCAATGCATTGCAGAAAGAACTGCTCGAACTAAATTAGAGACACCGAACAGGAAAGTTGATGATGTGACCGGCGTGCTTCTATTTAAAGAACTTCTAAGGCTGTGTGGACGTTCCCTATCCTTTGATCCATGTTCTGGGGCAGTTTTGAGAGATATAAATACTGGAAAAGTTCTGAATCCCTTAGCAAGTATTGGGTTGCATTTAAAGAAAGACATTTGGCTGCATTTAAAGAAAGACATTTGGCTGCTTTCAAACAGAGATTATGATGAAAATATTATTGTGAGTTGTGATATAGAGGAAGGGGAGATATTGGAGTAGGTTTTTCTGTGGATTCATCATCCACATCAGTCTATTTTCGTTATTTTGTATATACCGGGGTCTAAACCTGCCAGTTACTTTTACCTGCATCTTTTGCAATGGCAGCCACTCTCTGTGTGTGTTGCTGATGTAGTATGGTAGAATTAGATTAGCCAGTATGCTCTGTGTGTGTTACTTTTTAACATAATTTTGCAATGGCAGCCACTCTCTGTGTGTTTTACTTTTTAACATAATTTTGTAAGATAATTCTACATCGTTTTATATCTTTTGGAAATAATATTTTACTTTTTACTTTTTACTTTTCACGTAATTTTGTAAGATAATTCGACATCGTTTTATGTCTTTTGGAAATAATATTTTACTTTTTACCTTTTCATGTAATTTTATATGATAATTGGACATCATTTTATGTCTTTTGGAAATATTATTTTAATTTTAACCTTTTCACATAATTTTGTAAGATAATTCGACATCGTTTTATGTCTTTTGGAAATAATATTTTACCTTTTATTTTTTCATGTAATTTTGTAAGATAATTCAATTTTATTTTTAACATGTTTGTTTATCTTTTCCTTTGTTTTATTCTATTTATCCATTCCAACAAAAAATCATAATATTAAAAAAATGGGTAATATACAAATATAACCCTATGTAATGTGAGAAAGTGCAAATATAACCCTCAGATAATTTTTA
>JAUOBV010193523.1:0-12012 GCA_032360425.1 Rubia occidens
ACAAAATATTACAGATTACAAATAGCATAAAAATAAACTTACGCTTTTAGCAGTCTTTTCAATATCATCACTGTATAGATCACCATCACGCAGTGCCAACTTGATGAACATGTCAGATGCACTAGTTAATCCTGATGGACTAGCAGCGGCGGCATGTGAAGAAGACGTGAAAATACTAATAGGTGCAGATCCAATATCACTCAAAAGCCTACCATTCGAAGTCAATGGAAAACTAAACTTACCCCTCAACAAAGAACTGAACCCGCGCCTTACGAAGTTGGTCACTCTGCTTCTTTACTTTCTCACTGTCCTGGTGCTGAGGTAAAGGAAGCGAAGTACAATCTACTTCACCCTGAAGGGGAAACCTATCAAAATAGGTCAATAAAGGTAGTACCAGACACGCATTCACTTACTTATAACTCTTAATCCTACAAAACCTATGAACAGCCTCACAATATCTCTTCATAACAAAACCAAGCCAATCATAACTATTGATTTGGTCTACATTCTCAAGTACGCTAACTAGTTTCATGTCTATGTTGTTGCATGCAACATGATCTATCAGCGCACAAAGAGCGTACATAACAAAACACCTCTTAAATTTAGTTACTTGTCTAGGGAAATGCATTAAAACCATCGTATTCAACAAGCTAAACGTAATCACTACACCCTTACCTTTCTTGTCATATTTATGCAGTCACCTAGCTCTAATATCAGCATCGCAGAAGGGAGCACCCTTAGACTTGCCTTGTGACTAACCTTAGTAACTTCACGCTCACAAATATGCAGCTGATATATATCATAAACATTATTCCCTAGAAGTAGCATACCTCTCATTACCTATAGTTTGTACTCAATCAAATAATGGACAAGGTCCTTTCAACACCTTCTTAATCTTAAAGTTAAGCAACCTACCAAAACCAATCACTTGAATAGCTCTCTTCTGCTCAGCAATTAAAGAATCAGCAAAAATGACATACTTGTCCAAGTAACAGCTCTTGAAGCTGTCATTACCGCTGCAAAATTTTTTTTAAAAAAAACAAATAAAGAAACAACAACAACAATATAAAAAATTACATTCCAATAACATCAACATACATCCGCAACTATCGATTATATAAGTTAAAAATTTTGACAGCATAAACTCACACTCATAAAAAAACATCATCACATATATTTAAAAAAACAAAAAAAATAAAAAAAAAACATTGTGCGCTCTTTCCCAGCACAAGAATTTCTCTTATTTTATGAAGTCGGTTAGAAACTCTCTCAGCAGCAGGCCTCTCGCCTTTCTTATTCCTTAGCTCCTCCCGCGACACCATTTCAATCTAAGATTCAACCTCAGTATGCACTCCCATCAATATAATCAAACTTCAAATCTTCTTTACTAATATCATCACCAGCCATCTCCAACTCATTAAAACCATCAAAGCTAGCAGCATCCCCGTCGGCCTTATCTGCCTTCTCTTTTGCTTCATTTCTATCATCCTCAGTATAATCAGCATTAAAACTGACAACACCCTTGCTAGCCTCATCAATTAGAATATATTAAAAAATTCATCTTCCCGAGTCTCTGGAATTTCATCTTCATCAGATGTTGCACTTGCAGCAGCATTTATAGCACTAATTTCTTACAAAAAATAAAATAAATAAAAATTAGCATAAAACACTTAGAATAAATAGAGAACAACTATCGACAAGAACAATCACTTACTCGGAAACATCTAAGAATTAACTTTAACATCTCCTGGTTCATCATTCACAAACTTCATAACACCTTCAAATACAAATATATAGAAAGTTAGACCGTCACAAATATATCACTCTGAAAATAGTTCACATCAATATGAAAGTTTAAAACTCACAACGAACAACAGCTTCAACTAACTGCTCCAAACCATCAGCAGAATCTTCAATTTTTTTCATCAGCACAAGTTTGCATATCCTCAACAATAATACCTTGCAAATCTTCATCTGTAGCAGACTTCACCTGCTCAGCAACAGTATATTTTGGCTCCTCATCTGCAGCAAACTTCACGTGCTCATCGGCAGTAGATTTCACTTCCTCATCCACATTGGCTTTTATCTCATTATAAGCATATACAAACTAAGTCTCAGTAAGTTCTTCTGACTCAACTTCTTCAAACATAGCTTCAGTTTCTTCTTCTAGAATTCTCTCTACAAGTAAATAACACAAACATAAACAAAAACTGAAAACATAAGCAAAGTCAAGACTTTCATACATACCTCTTTCAGCACCTTTTTTTATCAAGCTGCTCCTCATCAACAACATCATCAGAAACACCATCTTCCTCACCAGAAGCTTATTCAAAAAAAAATTCATACAAAAAAATGACAGTTCAAAACAACTTAAAACTAGAAATCATAAACATCACTAAAACTATTGAAATAAGAAAATATTTAATTTCTTACCCGATAAAATACATGGCCATTTTGAAGGGCCTCTAACGACACTTTTTGTGTTCCTCCCTACATGTGATTTATGAGGTACAATAGTTGTTTCAATGACAGCACCATCGACTGACTTCTTTTTGCTCACAACAGCAGGCCCAAGATCAACTCGTACATTTGCTTCTGGAATACTATTAAGTCGATCACCATCGGCTAATTGACTTTGGCAAACCAAAACAAGTACCACATCACCTCTGACCTTAGGTTCAAAAATGCCATTAAGTCGATCAACGTCGATTGGTTTGTTTGGTGAAGAAGGGGGAATCACAGTCGTCCCCCTCTCGCAACGCATCGTCACAAGATGTGTACTTGTTCGCGACTAGGGGTGTTCAAATACGGGTACCCACACTTTTGCATACCCGCGCATCTAGGTACCCACAATCTAGGTATCCGCATGTGCAAGTAGTTGTAAATGCGGCCTGTGGCCCGACCCGAAAGAATCGGGAACCCACGATATGACTACCCTGATTGATCGGGCCGGGTAACAGGGTACTCATTGACCTGTTTAAAATTTAAATATTTGAGATACATTATTATTTCATTATGTTACATAAATTTGTATAGGTGCAAGAAAAATATCATTACGATGATGGAAATGTAGTTTAACAATTGAATTCTTGTGACATTTTTGTACAAATAATTATCACCTTTTATCATTTAAAAATTCAGCATATAATGACCACTAGGAGTAACAAGGCCATAATCATCATCATTCCCCTATTTGGATGAACTTAACAAAATATGCTAAAATAACGGGATCATTGTGTTATTTTTTTATTTAGTGGAGAGGTTATGAAAGTTTGATATGAAATTTGTGATGGAAAACCAAATGATTTTTTTCTTCAATTGGACCTACAGCTAAATAGAGTTGTGGTTAAGGGTCCAACTGAAAATTTGAGGCCGAAAGGGAAGGGGCGGAACTCGGAAGGAACAATTGAGAATTCAGGGTTAAAAGAGAATGATTGAAAATTTAGCACTTGAATATTGGAAGAGACTTGAGAAGGTTGTTGTACAAAAGAGGGGCAATAATGAGGGCGAGACACCCAGTATTTTAGAGATGGAGTTGAAGAAGAAGAAGGATCATTTGATTATGAAACTATTTTGACTAGCTTTTAAAATTTTACTGAGAAATATTATGTCTGAATGCTGGTAGAGGTGGTGTAGGTGTTGGTGTTGAAAGATTGGATGTTGGTGCTGTATTTGTTTATTGTAACGTTGCATATGTTAATTTTGAGTTTTTTTACGTAGGTGTTGCATTTAATTATCTGAATATTGTATATGTGTGAACAATGCATTAATCAATTGTTGTTGGTTATTTGGTAGGTTAAGTCACAGCTGCTATCGTTGGTGAAAGCAACAATGCTTTAGGTGCTACAAAAGAAGGTTCATGTGCTGCATTTGCTTTCTTTAATGCTGAATATGCTAGTATAATTTGTTCACTATGGCTTTTGGATGTTCGTTAGGTACAGTGACAACAGATGTTGTGGGTGTAGTCAATAAAATTATAGGTGCTTCAGGTGGAGTTTAAGTTTTTCCCCCCACTTTAATGTTGCATTTGTTTGATTTAACATTGCATAAGTTAGAATATTGTGTTTATAAAATTTCTCATGGTGTTTTAGATTTTTTAGATGTTGAGATTAAGGGGGGTTATAATGTTGATAGGTATGTTGGTGAAATCTTTGGTAATTTTGACCGAGATGATAATGATGGTGTGAATGATAAAACTGGTGATAATGTCGTTGATGAAGCTGGGTCTCAGGATGTAGTTCCTGATTCTCATGATGGTCCTGATGATGCTCCTGTTCAGGATCAAGTTCTTGAATCAAATAGTGTTATTTATGATGCTGTTGTTCATGATCAAGTTTCTGAATCAAATAATTATATTGATGATGTTGAGTTTGAGGAAGAAGTTCCCGAGTTCCATAATGTTGATGGTGATGGTGATGTTCAAGATGATGTTGCTAAAGTTGATAATGGTGTTGATGAGAGTATGACTAGAAGAATGAGAAAATTGAGAAGAAGAAGAAACTTGTGGATAAAGTGAAGAATAAAAAGTCCTATATGGGACAAAAAAAGCTATCAAAGAAGTCTAAGAACAAGTAGTTTGATGGATAGAGGATACTAAAGATGAAGAAAAAAGATGAAGGAAATAAGCAGGAGAAGAGTGTTACTAGCAGCAAGAGGAAAGTCGAGGATGAGGCAACTTCATCATTGGGAAAGGAAAAAATAATTGGCCAGGAGAATTATGAAGGTGAAAAAGAAGTTGGGTTTGATAAACAACCGGGGAATAGAGTCAAGAAGCAATTTGTAGAACGTGTTGATGATGAGGGCAAAATGTAAGTTTTTTGTGTTTTTGAATTTTATATTTAGTTTTTGTTACAATATGTACTATTTTGTTTACATTTTGCATAGCTTAGGTTTCAACGTGCAGTAATTAGTAATATTGTGCATTTACCGGTACTATTTCCAATTAGATTTGCATTGGTTTATGTAAATGTTGCATAAGTTATAATATATTGTGTAGAAATTAGTAATACTGTTTGTGAGTGTTTTTTTTTGCTATTGTTTGTTTATCTTTAATGACAACTTGCATTTATTTAGTTAAATGATGCACATGTTATCCTTTGTGTGCAATATATATATATATATATACACACATTATTTGACTTGTTAGGTTTAAGTTTCTAATATTAACTGCATTTTTTAAATGTAGATGTTGCATTTGTTAGCATTTTGTGCGCAGTAGTTACTTATTCTTTGTGTGATTGTAGGCTTCTTTTTGTTATTGGTTGCTTATATTGAATTAAAAACTACTTTAGTTTGTATAAATGTCGCATATGCCATTATTTACTCGTCGATATTCTGATTTGATTATAAGTTTGTGAAGAAATTTGCTACAAGTTGCTCTTCTTCAAAATTGAGTAGTTTGATTAGCTGCTTAACTCCACAGTAGAACAGGATGTCAAAGACATCGATTTTGGCGCGCTTCTTGATTTTCATGTTTCATCTTTGCTTACAGGGATAATTCCTTAGTTGGTGGACATGTTTTATTATATTGGCTGTGAGCAAAAAGTGTCTCAGTGCATGTAAATTATTAGGCTGGGTGATGTGTTTGGTATATTCTGCATTCTGCGGGTTCCTGGATGTTTTGTACAGGTTGTGAAAAATAACGGTTGGGGTGTGTCGAAAGATGTTGAGATAAGGGAGAGATGAAGAGCTGAGATGAAAGTTGGTAATCATGGTAACATCTCATATATTACCTTGTCAGAAGAAATTACAAAAATTGGGTGAGGGTGGTGGTCTATTTAAGAGATATTTTTTTACGTATTATATGTGCACTTTTCTTGTTCTAACCAGTAGATATATCATTGATATGAAAATGGTTGGAGCATTTGAGAATGTAGGGTTGATTAAGGATCTTGATTGGTGTAGCCGTGTGCTTGAGCGTCTATGTGAAGGTGTTGGGAATTTTAGGCGTGGAACAAAGAGTTTTTCTTCGGTGAGTAGCTGTATCTTTGTATTCTTCCTGCAATTTTATTATAGATTTCCTTTTAGAGGCCATCGAGACTCTACTAGAGTACATTTGTGCATGCACTAGAGTAGTGTAATTTTGTTTAAGAGGGCTAAGTTACTTGAGAGGATGAGTTATGAGAGATGAGTATGATTGAGAATGGGTGTCATCCATTGAGAAAAAGGTGGCAAGCTGAAAGAAAATTGCAATGTCAAAGCTAAGAGAGCTAATACTCCAAGGGTCAGTACTCCTATTGTTAACGCTCAGGAGCCGAGAGATATCAGATACCACATTCCAGTTGGATTGGTATCTAATGATAGTATCGATAGAGATGCTACCAGTGTAAGTTTTTTTACAGCTTTTGATATGCATATGTTTACTTAAACAATGCATAAGTTAGCATTCAGTGTGTTGTAGTTACTGGTACTGTGTGTGAATGTTTATTATTGTTTTTTATTAACTATTTGATTGAGTTTATTTATTCATTTTCTATTTGTTTTTAGGTCGTGTATAAAGTTTGCTTATTATTTTCTCGAACAAATGCAACATTTAGGGTAACAAATACAATGTGTAAGCTAAGTTATTGAACATCGTATCTACATTACTCTGTTGAGTAATATAATCAACAAAAGTTATTTCAAGCAAAAAAAACATTTATTTTATAACATATAATGTGTAGGAAAAGAAATACAACACCGTTCGATGTTATTTAGTCGAGTAATATAACTAAAGTTATCTCAAACAAATGCATCATTTAGGCTAACAAATACAATGTATAAGGAAAGAAATACAACATTTACTATTGGTTTACGGCAGGTGTTGTTGTACCAAATTCAGTAGCCTTCTTCTGTGACTTTGCCTTTTTCTTTTTAAAACCTGAATTCAACTTTAGCCTTTTCATTTTATCTTTACCGGGGATGGATCAAGTACCTTTGGTGCACATGTTACTGTCGAGTTGGTTTGGCTACTTGTGATATATTGCTCAATGACCTTTGTCTTTGAAGTGGCGAGTTCTTCAATTTTTGTTGAGCATGCTTCAAGCAATTCTTCAAGAGTTTTTCTAGCTTCTGAGTTCCCTCACTATTCAGAACTAAATTGTAGCCTTTGGTTGACACATGGCGCCTCTATGGAATTCTGCCTTTGTTGTTTTCAATTTGATGGTTGGCTTGTCCTAGGATCTTGTCTCATACATCTATTTTGTCTTTCCTTGTCCATATTTTGAGAATGTAATTTTTTGGTATCTTAGTGATAGAATTGATGTGTAAGACTCTATTAATGTGAAAGCAAAGCATATCTGTCACTTCAAAGCACTTGCACTTGTATGAAACTTCAAACAATCCATTTTCATTTTTGTATTCATTTATTTGATATGTTGTGTAGCCATGTTCTAGGCTTAATTGAAATTTACTCGTGAATGAGTCTGAGAATACTTCCTACACTTTTTTTGCCATGGCAATAGAAAATTATGTTTTAAAGCTTTCGTACAATGTAAGCGTCTATACGTCTGCAACACGCTTAACTAAACCTGAGTTCAAAATATAAGATACACAATATTTATTCAATCTTATACAGGTTCGAGTACATGTACGATATGCATAATTTTATTTAATAAGTTCTGTTTTTATGCTAAATAAGGTTACCTTTTATTTTTTTATGTTATCCAGTTGGGTTTCATGAGTTATTGAATTGAAGTGGGAAGCAAATTTATTATTAATATTAATATGTACGGGCTGTAAGGAAATTAATACTGCTCCTTATATAATTTAACCAGCTATGTGTCTATAAAATCAGTGAAGTTACATGAAACTATTGCATGATTTTAAGTAAATGGTTCTAGTTGTAAGAAAACCATTACTGCTTCTAATCTAAGTAGAATGTAGACATACCTATTTCTCTTCTTCCCGGCGCTATTATGTGATTGATTTCTTGAAGAGTTCAAAGAAGTGAGTGATTGTAGTTGTTTTATTGGCTTTGAAGGATAAAGCATTGTCGGTGCTTTCACTTCTCTGTGAAGATAAAATGCTTGCGGAGAAGATATATTTGCTAAATGTTGTGCTCCATTTCTGAACAATACTATACAACCATTGAAACCAGAATGATTTTTTAAGCTTGTAGGTTGCAATCATTAAATTCCACTTCTCTTGGGAATCAGATAAATTAGCACATTTTTTCATACAGTAGCCCAAAACTTCTTTGAATGATTCATATTTCTTCAATTTTTTGTAATATTGGATTGCGTTTTTCTTTATGTTCCACGAGCACAACCTATGTTTTGTGTTCTTAAGACCTGAAATTTGGGGCAAAATTGAGGTTATTATATGTTTTATAGAAGTTCAATTTTGTAAGTATGTAATCATGTTCATAAACTTACATATGCAACATGTAAGTTAACTAATACAGTGTCTAACTACCCTGCTATCATTTTCAGTTTTCCAACAAAATTTTTGTAAGTAAATAACCATGTGCAAAAGCTAATGAATGTTGTTTGTAATCTAACTTATGCATTTTGTAAGTAATAAATTACAAGTATATTATTTTTATTGGGTACCTCTTGTATAGTCTGCCAATTGCAAGATATTGAACCATGAATGTTGTGCCAGGTCCCTTCCCTTCCATGGACTTCCTGAATGTGTTCAAAAGCCATACAAAAGTGTCAACCAACCCATTTGCTATAAAATTACAAGCAAACATCATAATTTTTCAATGATTTCTGACCCCAACTATTGACGCACAAATTAAGTTGTACTTGTTTGTTCTGTAGGTAGTGTAAAATATGGTGACACCTCCATATAGTTTTTATTCCATCAACATCATTGAATCTCTCCAAAACACTGCTGACAACCTTGTCTCTTCATTAAATTTCACCTTGAAGAAGAAATATTTTTCTTCGTCATTCATTTCTAACTGTGTCAACAATATTATGAGCATCTCCACTTCCAATCTCTTTCATCCTAAGCCGAGTCACAAAGTTGAGGTGATATTCATGACATGCCCAAATATCCTTCTTCACCCGTTTCGAAAGCCATGTAATGGCATCCTACGCATGTTTTAAACAAGATCGCCCCATTGATACAATCATCTCCCCTTTATCATTTGTAATATTCCGTTCACTTTTGTTTAAAAACTGCCATGCTGGTCTTGAAAACTCATGGTTATGTTCTGTTATGTGATGCGCCACTATATAATAATACCGCTCCTGCTTGACACGAATCTCAGCTGGACAATCTGTTTTTGTTCAGGTGAGTGAAGAAGGTGAAGAACGCGAGGTTTGTGGAATTTGGGTTTATTATAATCTGACTCGTTTTCCTCATGACCTAGTTTAGACCTAATTAATTTTCTTTCCCAATTTATGTAATTGCAATTAAGTCCTTGACATGACCATCATTTATGGATATGTCATCTGTAAGGAAATATTCTCTAAATATTTTATAAAATTATAATATTAATCAATAAGGAAAATGACTTTTGAGGCCCATGAATTATCACCATTTTTTTGAACACTTTCGGCCCCCTCAACTTACAAATTGTTGAGTTGTGGCCATTCCTTCATGTCAAAATGTTAACTCTAAAGTTTCCTCCGTTAATTGAGGGTAAAAACAATTTTTATCTTTTTATTTACAAATTGTGTCCCCTGTATCTTTTTAAATTACAACCAAGTCCCTATATATATTAATTACAACAAAGTATATATCTATATTAATTACAACCTGGCCCCGTTGTTCTTCTTTGACCACCATATTCTTCGACATTCCAACCCCATATCCTTCACCATGTCGCCGCCATTCATTCCGACCAGATAACCTCCTCTAAGCGCTCCTCCTCCCTACTCCGTCGCTTCCTCACCTAGTCCTCTATTATAATCCTCACTGCCTACATCCTCTACTCCTCCAACGTCCTCTTCAATACCCTTTTAATCTTCACCAAACACTTCCTCGTCAGAATCTTGCCTCGCCCCTTCCTCAGCCTCCCTATCATCAGCCATCTCCACCTCATCAGGAAGCCCCTTTGTAAAGGTCTCGCTACAATTTCGACCGTTATGGAACTGTACTCCTTCTTGACTTTGGCTCCCTCTTCGTCTTCATCGTGTCCTCCGTAAGAAGTACCTCGACTACTGTTAAACGTCGTTGGTGTGAGCCCCGTACGACGATCATTAGAGAATAAGTGTTTGCAGATCCCTATACTTCCTCCCATCGAAGAAGATGAGAGAGATAGTGGGTGGAAAAAGTTCTTTTCGTATGCTAGCGAAGTTGGCGGTGAGGTTGCGATAAGAGAAAGGGAAAGGGAAAAGGGAAGAGAAGGGGAAGGGAAAGGGAAGAGGAAAAAGAAAAAAAGGAAAAAAGAGAAATGACTATTTTGCCCTTAAAATTAACGTTTTGTTCGAATTTGGTTCTTTGACCTGATGCAATGCCACGACTCAAAAATTCTGTAAGTTGAGGGGTTAAAAGTGTTTAAAAAGAAGAAGATAAGGGGTTAAAGGTGAATGATGATGATAATTTAGAGGTCACAAAAGTCGTTTACCCTAATTATTATGGTCACTTGCACATGTA
This sequence comes from Rubia occidens, assembly GCA_032360425.1. Lineage (NCBI taxonomy): Eukaryota > Viridiplantae > Streptophyta > Magnoliopsida > Gentianales > Rubiaceae > Rubia > Rubia occidens. The sequence continues at coordinate 10,531 of JAUOBV010193523.1, forward strand.
TTAATTCAATATACATTTAAAAAACCCCCCATAGTGTCCATTCTATTCATACAGGGACGAATTTGTGGTATAACTAGGGGTGACAAATGGGTGGACGAGTCAAATATAAGTTGGGTAATATGGGTAATTATAAAATATGAAAGTTACCTATTTCGACCTATTTTATGACGGGTCAAAAAATATAAAGGGTCGAAATAATAAGTCAAAACGGTCGAGTTAAAACCCGCAAGTTCAAAATCATCAAACTCACAGGTCAGAAATGGGTAAATCCGCTGGTTTCAACCCATATATGAACTCATATGAGTTTAAATACCAATCCATATGGATACTCTCACAGATTTCAACTCATATGGTATGGATAAACCCTCGATTAACCTATATAGGCTTTGTTTGCCATCGTTGTTCTTATAAGCAAAACTGACTTATTTTGAAAGTAAGAGGAGATCACCTTATGCTTTTTCCCCCAAAATAGGTTATGCTTTCAAAATAACCCATTTTTTAGCACCTTACCAAACATTGAAAGTGCTTTGCTTCTAATCACAATAGGTTATAAGTCCTGCCAAACAGAGCCATACCCAACCCTTGTGACCCATTATTCATGACCTATTTGCCCCATTATTCTTTATCCATTACCCATTTGACCCATTGACACGCAGGTTCCAAGACTAATTTTCCGCCCTTGGTATAACCAACTTTACAGGGGGTGTAATTGAGCAGAGGTTTAAAATTTTGAAGCCCACATAAGGTAGGAAACAAAATCCAAGGGCTGGAGAAGCAAAATTTGCGGCTACTAGAAGAGTGTTGCTATTTACACTCTCACCCTAGTGAAAATAGGGGTGTAAACAAGATCGTAATAATAAAAAGTAGTGAAATTTGCCATAAAGCTTGCCGTAAAGCTTACATTTAATAAGGGTGTAAATAGAATCAAAATGTAAATAGAACCATCCTGCTACAAAACACCGACATCTGCAACCTCACCGTCTTCCCATCTTTCTTAAGACGAGGTTGCGGAGTTCCTAAGCTCACAAGTCACCGTCCTTTAATTGTCCGGAGATATTAAGGTATAAACCGAAATTGAAAAAAAATCCGCCTACTGTAATCCGTATCATATTCTATGTCTATCCATGGATTCGATTTAGGGTTTTGATCACTCTAAACCGATTCTGCCCCAATTCAATACTCAATCCTGAATCTAGATATCTATTCCCAACATTGATTTGGTTTTTGATTGCTCGATTTGCTCTAGGTTTTATGTTTTGCGTTTTTATTTTTTGAAAAGAATTTTGGATGCTTTCTCCAGTGAGAATCAATCTTCTGTTTTCGGATAACGGATTTGTGGTTAAAGTATGCTTTCTGATAATATATATTCATTCGTGGGTCATGAAAGATAAAGGATTGGCTCACATTGTTTTGATTCTGAGGGTTCTGAATTTCATGTTTGGGTTAGAACCAGACTTATCTTTTCTTACCTGGTTTAGTTGT
>JAUOBV010193739.1:0-19996 GCA_032360425.1 Rubia occidens
ACAAAAATCCATTAGACTCAAACTAGGTTACAAAATGAAGGATTTAGATACGAAAACTGAAAAACGGTTATCTATACCCCTTATGATGTAAACCTATCTAAATCTAGCAATCTTCCAAGAAAAAGATAACAAAAGAGATGTTAAATGCTTCGAAAAATACTTGTATTTGACATCTCATCAAATCCCCCACACTTAAACCCTTACTCGTCCTCGAGTTAACAAGAACAAGCAAAGATCTAAGCGTAAACTTGACATGGTCTTGGAAGCCTTAATAAATTGCTCTCAAGGTTAATTTTAGCTAACACAAATCACACTAACATTCATGTACAAATTCATACATAAACAAAGAGAGAAAAGAAGAAGAGAAATGAAGAACGAGGGTTTTGGAAGAGGATTTTTGGCCAAGAGAAAGTTTTGAATGAAGATAAGATAAGGGGTATTTACAGTACAAGAGTTGGTGAGAAGACTAGTAAAAAATGGAGCCGGCCGTGACGAACGTGTGCGGGCGGGCATGCATTGGCTGGGACGCACGCACACAGCAGGGCGAGAACAGGTATTTGGTGCACTGTTTTCATTCTGGGGCCAATTTCCCCCAGCGTTTGGGTCAGGCAGGTGCACGATTGATCGCCTGGGCCACGTACCCTGTCTTATTTCCCCAGTCGATCGGCCACCCGGTCTTCGCGTTGGTCGGCCATCCATCCTTCTTCAAATCTGGACTTTTCTTCTGCCAAATTGTATTAGCTCTTACTTTTAGACCCATTTGCCTATGAATATTCATTCTTGAATCTTTCATCATAAACATGATCATAAAAGACCTTCCGTAAACACTTTAAGCTAGAGACTTAGGATATGACCCCTAAATCATCATCCTAACTTTCTTACCAACAAAACATCCATTATTCTTACGAAAAATCTTATTCTATTAAAAATCTTAGTTTCAAATGTGGTAAAAAGAGATGAGCACATCACTCATAAGGATACAAAAATCCATTAGACTAAAACTAGGTTACAAAATGAAGGATTTAGATACGAAAACCGAAAACGGTTATCTAAATCCCTTATGATGTAAACCTACCTAAATCTAGCAATTTTTCAACAAAAATATAATAAAAGATACATGCATTTGACGTCTCATCAGTACTTTCTAAGAGAAATGGTCGAATGCGTACCTAGTTAGAAGACCCCCTTGGTGCTGACGTACGAGGGATCTGAGTGACACGTGAGCTACTTGGGAAACAGGAATATCAATGCATATAATGCAAAGGGTTTTTGAAAGTTTCTTCTTGGTAACATTATATTCTTTGGAAATTCGCTTTTCTTCGAGCTGCTTGAGTCTACAATGAAGCACATAATGTTAAAGGTCGCGGTTCTGAGAGGCATACCTCGAGGTGGTCATTGATTTTTTTGTCCAAATGATTTAGATAAGGAATTGAGATAAAACAAATATTGTTGTTTAGAATATTTGGATGAATTTGGTATTTTGTTTCAAATACTTGGAATAGTTTTTTTTGTAACTTTGATCTCGTACACTAATGATTCTGATCTCATATAACATGATTTTTATCTCGTACACTAATGATTGGATTATTTTATAACGTATTACTTATCTAACTATTAGTCCCTCACATGGAAAATATTATTCTTCAATAATTTTCTAATAAAAAATTATTTTTAGACTTGTGACTCATAGTACAAATGTTTCAATCATTTCAAACAAGAAATGAATTATTTTAAACACGATTTTGGTTTCTGAAATAGTTTTATCTATAATAGGCAATGCTGCTCATCCATCATCTCTACGATCGATCTTACCGATGGATAATGCAATGTTGATCATATTATAATGTAGTAGCTGCGATGATGCACACTATCGGTTATAAATTTTACATCATTTTTCATGAATTTTTACAATGGTAAAAAAATAAAGGTAAATAACATACCTTTTACCTTGGTTATTATTTTAACTAAATAAAAAAATTAGATTTTTTTGAAAAAAATGATGTAAAAGAACTTCTTACCTCGATTATTTGGCTAAAATCAACAATCGAGGTCAAAAGTCCAAAAAAGTTATTTTTCTTGTACTGAATCAACTTATACAGCATACAAGTATACAACTCACTCAATATTCTAATATCTTCTCATAGTCATAAGAATTAAAACACAAGTTAATAATGGTAACAAAAGGATAAATAGGATGAATCTAAGAATCAAGCAAATCTTTAAGTAAAAATGTTTATCAAATGCTCCCAAATATTAAAATACTCTAATATAATAAAACCCATAACAAAATTGGTTTTGAAAGACATAAATAAAGTGAAATGAATGAAGAGAGAAGAGAAAAGTACAAAGAGTTGCTTTTATATGTATGAGGAGAGCGAGTAGGAAAAATTTGCCAGTCAACACACCCGACACAGACTGTTCCCCGATGTCCAGCACGGACTGTGCAGATTTACCCTGTTCATTTTCTGGGTCTTGGTCTCACATCTTGATGAAAACTTATGACTGCATTTATCGTGTAATTTCACATGGTCCGTTTCCTAGGACTGTGTTCTTGGCGAAGTACACAGACCATGTAATATTACACCGTCCATTTTTTGAAACTAATTATAATGCCTTGATACAAACTACTGAGTGGCACGATCCGTTCCGTATGAACAACTTCCAAACCTTAACTTCAAAACTTAATCTTTTTTATTTTCTTCCTTTCTTTAGATCAAAGCAATTTTCTTCCACTTTGCATAGTGGAGTTCAATCTTCTAATAACATATCGATTGGCCTTCTGTCTTCTACCATTCTTACGAATGGCCTTCTCTCATTGTCTCCAAATAAGCTAACAAAACTAGTATTAATTGACCCTAACAAAGGTAAACACGTTAAACATGAAATGCTCACAAAATAGGTAAGTTAAAGAAAATAACCACTAGTTGATTTTAACCTCCTATCATGTACAACACCTAATATTCCAACTAACCACTAGCAAAATAAGATAAAAATGAGTGTTAATTGTGCTAAGAAAACATCAAAATCATATCTCATCAAATCCCCCACACTTAAACCCTTACTCGTCCTCGAGAGTAAGAACGAGTAAAGTTCTAAAGAGGTCTCCTAAAATATGTTCCCAAAGCACGATCAACACATTATTCCTAGAACTAATCTAACCCTAAGTATAAAGGCTTGCCAACTGACATCCCAAACTAAGGTGTTCTAAACCAATAATTCAACAAAAATTATTCCATAATAAGAATCGGGTACAAAAATCAAAAGAAAAACAAGAATATGGCTTAATTTACCCGGAAATCCCACAAATAGGAAAAAGAAGGAGAAACCCTAAGATATTTTAAATTCTCTCAGTATCTCTCATTTTTCCTAGGATCTCAGATTTTTGCCCAAACCTCTCTTTATTTCAAAACTCACACCTAACCTTTTTCCACACCTTTTAGGCCTATCAATTTGCATAGGTCTCCCTTTCACCATTTTTTACCTATCCAGGCCACCCAGTTTTTCCTAAATTGCCCTTTCGGGTTTCAACTTAGCGAGTTCTTTTTTATATTTTTTCAAAATGTTTTACAGATAAAATGCTCCTTAGGGAGATTCTTATTGAAAACAAAAGGAGTCAAAATACCAAATCATCAGAACTTACCAAAACATCCAAAAAAAACAAAGAAGCTAAACAACAAAAATAGTGAAACAAAATAAATTTCATCAACAAATCAAGTCAAGAAATGTGTTCCAAACCCCTACCCCACACCTAATGTATGCATTGTCCTTAATTCATGAACCATTTACTCCAAAGTGCTCAAGGGGGAAGAACTGAAAACACTGTCTCTCAATATAATTGGGTGAGTGGCTGGCACACCTCTACCCACGCCTCTCCACCTGCTGCCTATGACCCTCCTCGTAGAAATGGCGCTTATCACAAATATTGACCACCTGCATTGTAGCTAGCATATCTGCATGATCCCCAGTGTGGTTGTTCACCATCTACTTGGCATACTCTAACTCCTCCTTCATGTCTCGATCCAGGTGATAAACTTTGCCCTTCAAGGAGTAAAATTGGTGACAATAATCATCCACGAGGTATCCCACCTCATCGATGAAGGTTCTCATGCCATACATCTCATGCTCATACCGATCAATAGAGTGAACCATGCCCTCCAACTTATCATTGTGTCTCTGAAGCTACTGGCTAATAGTAACCAGCGTTTTATAGAAAAGCTAATCAACGGTATCCCGTGGGATGGTAGGTGGGACCATATATTTTAATTGTGGATACTAAGATACATGGTGGTTGTAGATGCTGCTCACAGAGCTAAAATGGCAGAGACTACGGACTAAACTACTGATGCGGTGAAGGATGATGATGATACTCAAAACCAGGATACGGGGATGACTGTTGTGGGTGATTCACTGATGGTAAGTTGGGTTAAAGTTGTGATGGGGAGATGGCTGTTGCGGAGACTCACCTTTGAAGAACTGGTATGAGGACTGTTGCGTCTAAGAAGAGTGCTCCTCCATCGGTTTAGAGTGACACTAATCATCATCTGAGTTACCCTACCCATGGTAAGGCGGCATAGAACTCATATCTAAACTCAATAGCAGGGCTTATTCTAAGAACCTCAAAAGTATGGTCATTCTGGTAGCCAGCCAGCCACTCCTGCGGGAGTCTCATGTACCGAGTAACCTTCCCTCCATATAGACAAATAAAATGTTTCAGATCGGAGCATCCTATCATCAACTAATCATCATCTGAGAAGAGTTCTCCTCCATCGGCTTAGAGTGACACTAATCATCATCTGAGTAACCCTACCCATGGTAAGGCGGCATAGAACTCATGTCTTAACTCATATCTGGGCTTATTCTAAGAACTCAAAAGTATGGTCATTCTGGTAACCAGCCAGCCACTCATGCGGAAGTCTCATGTACCGAGTAACCTTCCCTCCATATAGACAAATGAAATGTTTCAGATCTGAGCATCCTATCATCAACTAAAATGGTAGGGTGTATATGTATGTGGCAGAATCAGCACTAACCTAGTCACTCGTGTTTGCCTGGAGCCTCCATCCGAAAGATGGAAGGGTGATCATGCCTCCCATAGAAATATGGCATGTGTTTCTCATATATGCCTTATAACAATGTTCGAATTACATATCAACAAAGTCTAGGTAGCTCATGCCACTATTCATCGCCTAGCAAAGAAAGAAGTTATCCTGGCTGCATTGGGTAGCCTCCTCGTGGTAGAAAATGAGCATCAAAGTCAAACATTCTATGTATCTCAGTGCAGGATGGAGGATATCAGAGCTCTTTCTCTCCTTTTCCTTGTTCTTATCTGTAATCCCCCGCCAAAAGCCCTCCAAGTGGAAACTAGCATACTCTACATGAAAGCCGTAGACTTTGTCATAGTACTTCCATCCGAAGTGAATGGCTCATTGTCTATTGGTCAAAATACATTGCCGATCACTCAAATGGAAGTGGATGACCTTCGCCCATGAATTCATTGTTTCCTTCTCAAGAGTGGAGAGGAACTTCAGAGTCCACCTCTTATAGGTGAGCCCTATATTCTTTAACAACCTATGATGACCGGCTATCTTCATCAAACACTTCACAGGCTTGTAAATCTCAAGCGCTTACAGAGTGTCCTTATACGCAAATTCATCTCCATCAGACACTTGTGCTCAAAGTTCTCCCACATCCTCTTGTATTCCTCCTCAAGGTTTTGCAACCCCATGTAAGGAACAACCGAGGTGGAAGATCCAGATAAAATCCTTCTAGAACCCATATTAACAAAAAATAGTCCAACATTGGAAACATATACACAACAAAAGTAGCACAATATCCTGCCAAACAAGCTATAACAAGACCATCAGAGCACAATCTAGGAAAATGTAACTTAACTTCAAAATTTACCAAATTTCTACATCTAGCATGCAAAATCACATAGTAAAATCCAAGCAACCCTAACGATAACATCAAATCTATTTCCAAAACAAAAATCCACATTCTAAATATCCAAATATCTTTAGAATAAATTCAAAATTCGGCCAAAATACTTCAAAAATATAATGAAGACTGAAATTTTTAATCGAGGTGTAGGTAACACATAAAAATACCCCCTAGATGCTATCCCAATCGTGGATTTCCCATCGTTGAGGAACTGGAAAAAATTGATTTTTGGAAGAAAAATCAAAGGAGGGTTTTTCGGTTTGGTCAAATTTAGGTCATTTTAGGGTGTTTTTGGAAAGGTATTTCTGTGGGTTTTAGTCATGGTGGGTGTGGGAATGGATTGGTTTAAGAGATTTGTAGATTTGGGCCAAAAATTGGAGTTTATGAGGTTGTAGGTTGTAGGTTGAGTAGTGCAAAGCAGAGGAAGAAAGAAAATGGTTTGTGGGTAAATGTTTTAATTTTTTGTATGTACCATGTGGAATACACCGGATAGGTCAGAGTGAGAGGTTCAGTTCCTTTAGCATGGATCGTGTAATCTGGCATTGTCTGTGTCGTGCTTTGTTTATGTGGCACGGTATGTGCCCTTTGATCCAGCCATTGGCTTTTTCAGCCCATTTGCCTCCATTTTCCCAAAAGATATTTTTGTATCCAAAATCATAAACACCCAGCCTAAATCCATTCTAATGCAAAGATTTTATGAATCATTTTCTAAAATCAAACCAAAATCAAAAGCAAATCAAACACAATAACACAAAAATTAGCAAAACCTATATTTATTGTCATCATCACGACCTATTTTTCAAAAAAATTAAGATTAACTCGACACTACATTAGGGTCTCCGGAATCACCATATGCAATTCTACCCTCACTGATCTCCTTGTGGAGAGGTCTCTACATTTGCCTTGTCTTATACCTTACCTTAGTGGAGACAAATACCAAGTATGCCAATTTCTCAATGGTGTTGGAGTGTTTAGGTATTCTTGGTTAGGGGGGAGGGTAAGGAGGTTTTAATTCCTTCTATAATTTCTCAATATGCTACACGTTAGGTTCAAATAGTGTAGCACAAAACTCATCTTTAAGCAAAGATACACTAAAAACATGCTCAATATCCCCACTAACATTATTAACATATGTAATAATATCAAGCGCATTCAAAGACTCAATGCTCATTAGGTTAATTTAAAACACATGCCAAGATCAACTCATTCATATCACAAGCTAAACAAATACCGTTGCAAGAAATAGAAGAAATTGATGGATGCTTAGGCTTGTTAATCGTAAATCCAACTTTTCCCTCATCATTCTCTAGAGTCAAAGTTCCATTGTTTACATATATTTTTGTTCTTTCCATTTTGAGAAACGGTCTCCCCCATTAGGATTGGGGGGAGGGATGCATCTCCCTTGTGCGAAATATCAAGAACCTAGAAGTCCGTCGTGAACGCAAGTTTTTATACCCCTAGCCAACACACCCTTTACTACTCCCTTAGGACTAGTTCGTGAATGATCAGCCAATTGTGTAATAACTCTAGTTTCTTGAAGTTCGCTTATGTTTAGGCTCGTAAGAAGGTAAAAGGGTACGACATTTATCGATGATAACAATCATTCATTCTTCTATAACTAAGGTACTGCCAAAGTTAATAGGGATAAAAAAATATTTTGGAGTCACCACACTTTTTAGGTAGTATTTTATGGCATAGGAAACATGACCTCTGATTTTCATTTCCCCTACTTTCCTAAGCTTTTTAAACCTTTTCTTGGTACATGTTTCCATTAATAATTTGCATATCTAATAATTTGAGCAAAATAATCAAGCAATGGAATATTTTACTCACACCTTCAGAAGACTTTGATGAGGTCCTCATTTTCCACATCCTTGTACACTTTTTCTCTCAAAGCCGTCGGACATGATAGTGACCTCTTTGAGTTTGGTTGTGGTGGGCGCCCTTGGAGACCTTGTGTATTTGGCTTCCTTATGCTCAATCTCCACTTAATTGGGGTTATCTCAACCAAGAGTTCCTCCTCGCTTCTAACGTTTGTGCTCTTGATTTCTGGGTCATCCTCTTACACGGCCTCCTTCTTTGCTTCCTTAACTTCCTTTCCATTTCTCAATGTGATGGTACTCACGTTTGGCCTCAAATTCACATCGGGTTGAGATGTAAGTTTTCCTGACTTTCTTACCTCTAGGAGGCTCATAAAAGTAGTTACTTAACCTACTTGAACCTTCAAGTTTTTTATGCTTGAAAAGACACTATTACCCAACTCTTCGATGTCACTTCTTATCCAGACTGAAAAAATTGCATTGTTCTTCGTCACATGAGTTATGGCTTCCATAAAATATTACCTTTTGGACTTGAGATTGCTAGATTTAGGGTTTGAATTCCCACATGATGAGGCAGGAAATGCATGTTTTGTTAGAAAACTTAACACCATTTTAGATGCTTTTATTGGTGAATATTTAGGATTATAGGTATTTTAAATGATAGAGGGTTAAAACCACCTTGTTGGATTATTTATCACTCCTCTATTTTTGTAACCAAATGGGATTTTTCCTCTGTGAGTGGTCTTTATGTATTTTTGTGAGCTCAGATTGAAGATAGTCATTGAGTAATGCCATTTGAAAAATTGATAGTGGATAGAAGGCCAATCATAAGGTTGGTAGCAGAATGAAGGCCATTGGACTTAATGGTAGAAGAAAGAAGAAGTTGGAAAGGAGAAGACAAGAATGGAGCAAATCTTCAAGGAGAATAAAAAATGTTCATCGGGCACGAACCATGCAATATTATACGATTTGTGCCACCACAACTACACAAAACGGAGTTTCACTAAATGGAAAGTGCAAACATTCATGGTACGTATCAGATCGAAAGACTTTTGAAGACATCTCAAAAGATGGACCGTGTAATTTTAGACGGTATATTGTAGCTCAGATGCCTGGAATCAAGGCAAAGAGAATGGGCTTTGTAATTATGCATTGTCCGTTCTATAGTCACTTACATGGTCCGTGTTTTCCGGTTGACTAAGATTTTGATCAGCGGGTTTTAATCTTCACTCTCCTCCCACTGTGTAAAGTGGCTTTATCTATTGGTCAAAAAGAGCCGAAGCTGATATGAAAGCGAAAAAACACTATTTTTCGCTCTTTCTCATTCATTACATAACTTCACCTCCAGGGTAGGGTTGTATTTTTTACCATTTCTATTGTAGGGATGTTCTTTTGGGTTATCTCTGCATCAAAATTTTGGATGTTCTATCCACCCTGGATTGTAGGCCTTGGAATAGGGATCACATTTCTTGTCAAATCCTTGCTTTCATTAGAACCATTTCCCTTGAACCTGACTTTCTCTATAGGCCTTGTTTGCTTAAAACCTTTTTCCTTAATAGCCCACAAAATTGACTTCTACAATCGCATTGGCTTGCAATTGTGTACTAGTGTCGGTAGGGTGATCGAGTGAGCATATCCTACAAGATTTTTATTGATAGATTCCCCCTTCATAAATTCTTTCATCCTTGAATCAAGAGCATGGACTTTCTCCTGTTGCTTGGGGGAATGGGAATTCACATCCTCATTTACCTTCACCATCAATTGAGTCCTGAATTGTCGAGTTTCATTGACCATCTCTTCAAAGATTGTCATTGTATCCTTGGGGCTTTTGTTTTCAATGGATCCATTGCAAGCTATATTGACCATAATCATATCCTAATCTGATCAACCTTTGAAGAAGTAGTGCACCAAATCCTCACCCTTTAACGGGTGATAGGGCAACTAGCAAGTAGCCTCTTGAATCTTTCCTAATATTCATACAATGTTTCATTGGGGTTTTAGGATGACCCCGCTGACTTGAATGTTAGAATGAACTTCTCGAGGAACTTTCTCTTCATATCCATCCATTTTATGAATCACCCTGGACGAAGATAATAAAGCCAAACTTTAGCCATGTCTTTCTGTGAGGACAGAAAGGCCCTTAGATTTTAATACCGTTCTGATACACATTACGTCTTCATGTTGGTGCACTCCAAATGGGTCTTGGATTAGTGCTTATTTGGATCCTTATAATTTATACTATGGAATGTAGTGAGATAGTGGATCATTCATAACTTGAGCTTGCAAGTCACATTTGGGGGTAGCGGTGGAAAGATGATACAAAGAGGTTGACTCTCTAAATTGGGAGCCATCAACTCCCTCAAAGTGCAAGTGTTTTTGGCGATGATGTTTTCCTCAACTGCAGGTGGTGGTTGTTAAACATCCGCATATGTTCTTGGTCTTTTCCTCAATCTCCTACGAATACCTAAGAGGTTGGGTATGTAGTGTAATGGTTCTAAGTTATTATCGTTGGTACATACCATAAACAAGAGCTAAAATAGCACACATTGCCAGCAAAAAACAAACACAGTGCTAGTTATAGCAAAGCACAACCAATCAACAAATAGCTCAATTAAACTAAAACTAGAAAAAACTCTACAAAACTAGGTTACTTATCAAATAAACGCACCCTAATTCCCTAGCAGCGGCTACAAAATTTGACGAGTAACCGAGAGTGCTTCAATAAAAGATAATAATTTAAATTCACCCCCCCCTAATTACTCATAACTAATTGTAAGTCATGTGTCATCCTCGAAGACAAAGAGGTTTACGCGATAGAGTCACGTAGTAACCCACACAAGCTTCACCAAGTTTATGTTTAGTAAACAATGGGGGCTGTGTGAGTAATTATCTAACAAATACTAACATGAAAATTTATATAAAAATATAGATAAGATAGTTAAGAGCCTTGGAGGCATTTGTGTCACATGTTTAGTGTTTGAATTTTATCCTCAATTTCTATTCACATAAGAGACATAATTTATAATATATGTTTTTATCACACAGTGTGGAGAGGTTGATTCATCAGGAACTCCCACAATAATTAATATCCCGATTCCATCATCATCCTAAAACTTTCATATCTCTAGATATAGCTAAGGGTGCGCTTTACAATTCCACCACTAGCCCTCACTCTTGGGGTTAATAAACTTGAAAATGCGCAATAAATTAAACTCGGGAGTAGCATGGCTTACCAAGACCTACAGTGAAAATTTTAAGGCACATCATGTACAACCCAAAATATCATTAAATCTTTAATAATCTCTATGGATATTGTCAACGTAGTTGCTACAAAAAGTTATATGAACTTCATAACTAACCTATGACCCCAACAAGATCCACAACATTACCGACCCACTCGCCATGTAACTATTGTATCATCCATAGACAATCCCACTTAAGTAATTAAGGCAAATATAATAAAAGAACCAATAATCATGCATAGTTATCACTCATAAACATGACCTTTACATTGACCTTTGACGAAACACGAAAAAGATAAAACCATTTGTTCATTCCGACGCTAGTGCTAAATCATGCATTAATCTTAATTGGTTGTACATCCTAACCTTAATCATGCATAATCATATCCATAAGCATTATAATAATGATAAGAAAGGCATAAGTAGGATGAATCTAAGAATCTCACAAATATCTAATTAAACATGTTTAATAAAATCTCCCAAGTATTAAAATACTATAATCTAATAAAACCCATAGCAAATTTGGATTTGAAAGATATAGATGAAATTAAATGAAGGAAAAGAGGAAAGAATAGTACAAAGGATAATGTTCAAATTCGCCTCTTCTTGCTTTGTCTAAAGGACAAAGGGTTTCTCTTTTAAGTAAGAGGAGAGAGAAGGAAAAAATTTCAGTCAAGCCCTAGTTAACACGGCCAACACAATTTATTCTAGTCAAAGCAGACCATGCCTAGATATCTAGGATGGACCATGTATATATTTACATGGTCCATTTCTTAGGACTTGATCTTAGATCTTGATTAACACTAATGATTACATAAATAGATTAATTTTATATGGTCCATTTCCCTAGGACCGTGTCCTTGGCTTCTGAGTACATGGATCTTGTTTATTACACGGTCCATTTCCAGGTTGAGCTTTCAAACCTTGATGCAAACTTCTGAGTGAAATGGTCTGTGCTGTATGAACATCTTCCAGACCTTGGATTCAAAACTTGATCTTTTCCTTCTCTTCATTTCTTCCGATTCTACCAATTTGTAAAGTGGCCTCAATCTTTTACCAACTTATCCATTGTCCTTCTATCTTATACCATTCTTTCGAATGGCTTTCTCCGATGATGGTCTCCAAATAGGATCACAAAACAAGTATAAGTTGAGCAAATCATGGTGGTAAACACATTAGAAACTAAATGCTCACAAAATATGTATGTTAGGGAAAATAGCCCCAGTAGGTGATTCTTACCAGCAATCATGTAAAACACCAAATAATCCAATTAACCACAAATAAAACAAGATGAAAAGGTATGTTAATTTTGGTAGAAAACATCAAAATCATGTTTCATCAGTATTCCATGCATGAATTCTTCCAAAACATTCAATAACACATTATGGATAATACTTCAAGGTTTAGTGAAAAAATAGCACTAAAACCGTGTCCACAACCTTAAGAAGGTAACCATTATGTAGGTCAGGAATCATATTATATATATGATAGGAAATGTATGAGATCAATACCTAATGCATGTCGAACCTTGATCGCGAAAGTTGAACCTTGCTTTGTGACGGTGCTCATACAAAATGAACAACCCGGGGGCACTAGGGGAGAAACTACAATGGTAAAATCAGATCAAAAGGTTTAAATAGAGTATTGAGAAATGACATAAATAAAATGAAGGAATACCTACCTTTGTATTTATAGGGATTAATCAAAGACAGATCACCTAATCACGTTAGATTGAATATATACTTACCTTTTGGGAATAGTTATCTTAACATTGTAGATTTTCCTTACATTTGTTATACATTAATTGTTTAAAGAAATATCATACGAGTACATTCTGAAAATGAGATCTTCCGCGGGATGAATTAGCTTCAACCAAGCAGGAAGTGTGATATGGCCTTAGACCTATGAGTGGAGTAGTGGTTGAGCTTTCTCCTTAAGGGAGATATTTGGCTGCGACCCTTATCAGTAGCCCTTAACAGAGCCAAATGTTGAGATTATGTGAGGACTACCTGTTGTCTCATATAGAGTTCCAGAAGGTTGTGTGTTATAAATGCTTATTTGATCTTCCTTTCTCAAGATAGATGTATATCTTATGAACCTTTTTTGGAGTTTTTTTTGTTAGTGAACGCTTCACGTGTCATGTCATCCAACTAGGTGAAAGGACAATCCAAAACACCAAGCACTCGTTCGCTAGTTTTTGAGGCAGCAATAATTACCCCCGAACTAAACATCTCTTGAATAGATAAATACTTTTCCCTGCAAAAATTGATTTTCACTATATTACCATTGATTTCACCAATGGTATTTTTCATTGTCACTACTTCCTTTGTTGCAATTATCAATAACGCATTTTGAGAAGTTTTCCAGTAAGTATATTTTCTTCCAGCGCATTCATGCCTACTGTGCAGATCTAAATCTCCTGTGTTATTACGTTTGGGCACTCCACCACGAATGCTTCTCCCTAGGCCTAAAAAAGTAAAGGGGGATGAAGCACCTTATCGATGGCTCTAGGGTTTCAAATAGCTAACCCTACTTTGCTACTCTAGCTATCTTTATTCGTAAACCTCCGGGCCAATTTTCTGACTAAGACTAGTGTATGGTCGATCGCAATGTTGATTTGGAAATTCACGTGCACACACCCACATGGTTACGTACTATCGTTACCTCAAGCACATCTTGGTTTCCTTCCCCGGGAGATATCAATAATTGTGCCAACTTGAAAGTAGACTACAGTGTGTGCCAGTCTTAGTGTGACAATCATGCAATTAATAGGAACATGATAAATAAGCCAACATAATAATCACAAACACATGGAAATAGGTATATCTAAGGACTCTCACAAAAAAACATTAATTCATGGATACAAATGCAAACCTCAAATAAATAAACCCTTCCCTAAGCATTGAATCCAAATATTTCGTTGGATTCAATGTCCCATTTTGAACTTCTGATTTGCTCGCCCTGCATTGTTTGGTGTGGGCCGTTGGCTGGAAAGACTTTTTACTCAGTTGAAAGCTCGGGCCGTGTCATTTTGCACCCCGTGGGCTAGTCTTCACATCAGGAACTTGAAACAGCACAGACCGTGTGAAACGGTGTGATTTGCCCCCATACTTAGCCCTTGGAGCGAACTTTGGGAACACAGGAGGCACGACACGGACCGACATGTCCTATGTTGGCTTGTATGGTCCATGCTAGGCATCCCAGGCACAAGCCGTGCTAGCCTAGGTTGGCTTGTGCCAGTCGGCCGGCCGACTGGCTGATTCTGCTGGTCGGTACCGTTTTCCGTTCTTGACCTTCTTGAACTCCAAATCCCCCATTTCCTGCTCAATTCCATTTACTACCATGCATTTAGGTCTGTGGCCTTCAATCTAGTACCTTCCTCGTGATTGGCCTTCAATATCTTTTACCACCCTCGGGGATAACCTTCTACAAAATGATATAAAAATACACACGAGCAACCTACTTGTAAACTTCAAAGGAAAATCTAAGTGCTCGTGAATTCAAAGTGTCCATTAGCTTCAATTAAGTCTACAAAACTCAGGATTTAGAAAAGAAAATCAATAATGGTCATCTAAATCCTTTGTTGTGTAAACCTTACTAAAACTAGCAATCAACCAAACAAAACATAATAATAAATGTGTTGAATGCATTGGTTAACGTATGCATAAAGGTACACATCAACCATACACTAGTCTTAGCCAGCAAATTGGCCCAAAGGTTTACGGATAGAGATAGCATTAATAGCAAACTAGGGTTAGCAACCCTGAAGCAATCAATAAGATTTTTCACATCATTTTCCTTTGTAGGCCTAGGGAGAATCATTCATTGTGTAGTGCCTGGGACGTAGTAGTACAGGAGTCATTAAGATATACACAGCACGCAAGACCATTGTTGCACTCTCCTAATTACATAGGCGGTACCGATAGAAGATTACATGTGCACCCTACGTGACATGTATGGGGAAGTGTTAACCATCGACTGCACCATATGTCATAAACATTAGAATAGGCTTGTACGTCTTGAATGTGATTGAATTGAGGATCGAAATGTAACACTGATCATGTTATGCAAATTCTCCCAAGTGCTAGTTTAATATAGTTTCACTCTCTTATGCTTTCGCATGTTCGTAGTTTTTAGTAAACCCCCCCCCATCCGGTTTTAACAATACTAGCTATTCCTAGCACGTGGTCGGATTGACAACCCGATCATGGCTATGTGTAACTTACTTTTAGATTCATAACATCTCTGTGGATGACTCCTGTCTTGCCACTATCTACCCCATAGATTGTATAGTAGTAGGAACGAGAGCAACATTAAATTTCTATCTTTGATCCTTAATAGTCCTCCTTTCAAGTTTAACGACCCCGGAAGGGGGGCGGTCAGGCATTATCCTACGAACCCAACTGAGTCCAAACATCACCCGTTCCTTTTGCCAAGTGACCCCAGTATCATCCGCAAGAAAACCCAACACAAGACTACTCCTATTACCAACCCAGGAACATGTGTCTTCAACAACCTCATGGTTAACACCCTACATCCTAATATTCATAGAAATATAATACTTCCCGGTTCATTCCTTAGCTTAGCACTAAATCATGCAAAGAATTAAACTAGGTGTACATACTAATATCATTTATCAAAATATCATAGCAGGAAACAAAAGAAAAATTAAGCATGATATTTATAGAAAATTAAATAGACATGAATCTTGAAGTCTCACAAATTTAAGAGTTAATATATGCTTACAAATGTTCCCAAGTCATAAATTAATCTATAAGGATCAAACCCAAGATATTAATCAGTTTGAATGATATGGATTTGGAGATATGAATAAAGGGAGAAAGAAAAATGATAATTTTTTATTTAGATTCTCCTCCCATCTCTTTCTATAGGATAACGGGACATTTTTTATAGCGGAAGAGAGAGAAGACCTAAAATCAGCTGGACAAAACCCTAATCAACTGGGTAATACGGACCGTGCTGACTGACACAGATTGTGCACAAGTACACGGTCCATCCACAGGCCCTTGTTTTCGACCAATTGAGTTGCACTAACTATAATGGCTTACACGGTTTAATTTAGGGACTATATTTCCCAAATTCTTATTGGCTTGGACCTTGCATGTTTGGACGGTCCGTCTTCAGGCACTTGAGATTTTTATGCTTCTTAATATGGCATAGACATTCCTGGTTGGCACGGACCGGGACCTTTAAGTAGTTTTGAACTCCCTTGAATATTTAGGATCTTTTACCACTATGTTCGATGGCCTTCATCCATCCATAAATCTTTTGACTGGCCTTCAATCTACTACCTACCTTACGATTACTCTTCTCTAATGAATGATCTACAATTTTAAGCTCACAAAAATGCATTTAGACACTCATGGAGGTAAATTTCCATTAGGCTACAAATATTTCACAAAATAGAGAAGTTAACATATATAAAAAAAGATGGTTCAAACTACCTATCATGCAAAACACTCACAATCAAAATAGTCCACCAATAAAAGCATGACAAAAGAGGTGTTAATTCCATAAGAAAACATGCATTTTATGTCTCATCAAATCCCCCACACTTAAACCTTAACTTATCCTCTACTAAATAAGAACAAGCGAAGATCTATGGGTAGAACTAATCTATGTTTCATAAAGAACACCCATTAATTTATTCCTTACGACTACCCTAACCCAAAAGGCAAAAGCTAACATTAAACCTTATATCCCAAACTGTGATATCCTACACCAACCAAATCATGTCAGTAATAAGAATGAGCTATGATACTCCAAAGGAAAGAAGAAAAAAAGGTAGTTTACTCTAGCCCCAAAGAACCTCCGAAAGACATAAGTAAGTGAAGCACATAAAACTTTCCATTTCCTTTCATTTTACCTAAGAGAACTCTTGGATTTTCATCCTAACCTCTCTTTTATTTAAACCCTCACACTTCACCTTTTTACACACCTTTAGGGCCTCTCATTTAATCATAGGTTGTCCTTTCGGGTTTTCAACCTATCTGACCCCCAAATTTGCAAAAGTCTTTTTTTTGGGTTTTTTGACTTAGCGGGTAAATTTTATTTTTTTTGGATTTTTGATCGTCACAAAATGCTCCAAAAGTGAGCTTCAAACTTACAACAAATATAACAAATACAAAGAAACTTATCAAATTCCTAAGTGTCCTAAATCTCTCAACCCCCCCCCCATCTTCCTACACACACACACACACACACTTAAACAATGCATTGTCCCCAATCCATATAATTAATTAGAACTGAAGTGGGAAAAGGAAAAATAGTCACTTACTCTCAAGTCAGCGACGTTCCCGATCCTCCTTTCCAGAATTCACGTCTCATTGTTCCCTCCTCTTACTTCAATTATTGTGTCTCATTGGGATCAGTGTCTTCGTAGCCTTGATAGTTGGATGCTTGCATCCTTTCCAATACT
This sequence comes from Rubia occidens, assembly GCA_032360425.1. Classification (NCBI taxonomy): domain Eukaryota; kingdom Viridiplantae; phylum Streptophyta; class Magnoliopsida; order Gentianales; family Rubiaceae; genus Rubia; species Rubia occidens. The sequence continues at coordinate 17,442 of JAUOBV010193739.1, forward strand.
TGCTCCATTATTTCCTCTTAGACATTGTCCAGTTGGTCCATTATACGGAACTTCTCACAGACCTCTTACTCTATAGAGACAATCTTTTACCCCCCAATTCCTCACTTCGCCACCCATCGCTTCAAGTTTCTCAACATATCCTTCAAGTTGATGGCTCATTCCTATGTAAACTAATTGAATTATTACTTGGATATTTTTGCCATATCCCAAGAGTTACAGGCCAAAAGGTTGGAATTGCTTGCTCAAGTCAAGGGATTGTGTTGGTTGAGGTTGAGTGGGGTGCTCTTCGTGCTCTTCTCCTCCTGGTTTCCCCACATCATCTTCAACTTTTGGAGTAGTTAATGCGAAGAGAAATCCCTTCTCCGATCTCGCATCAAGGATAACACATAGTCTATCTAATGGGGTGTGGTCGCTGATAGCTGTCTGCTCCGGTTGTAGAAGAATAATAAACTTGCACACATAGATACCATCGCCATATATCCATATGAAATGGTCCTTTAAGGTGGTAGTTGTGATCATGTGATCTCTTTCCAACTTGTTGATGGTGTATCTCACTCATGTATGACCATATCTTGCTTTGCTATCGCTTGGGCAAGCGTAACCCAAATGTTGATCTAACAAGCCAACCACCACCTATTGGAATTATTCCATCTCTCTTTGTTGATGCATATAAGAACTCCATGAAGGTCTCAACTAGGTTAGGGTAAGCGTTTCCTTCCGGAGCCATTGCTCAAAGCACCTCCACATCCTTGTTACTACATTTCGCATTCTCGACATGGAAAAAGATGGACATGGCCAAACAATGTTGAACGTAGCGTACGGCTAAGTGAATTATTGACGTTTTCCTCCCCCTAATTTTCTTGTATTGCCTCACAATACTCCTACAAAAGTAGTTTAACGATAAACCATTCCCTTTCATATGTGATCTTGGGACTTCTTTCCCATATTTCCATCCAAAAGTCATCGACACCTATCAATAGGTCATCGACAAGTCTTCTTCATCTAGGTGGAAAGTGATACATTGTTTCTCTTCTTTATTATTTTTGAGCTCCAACGTGGCTAAGAATTTTAACAACCATCATTTGTAGGTAGAAGAGTGATGGTCGAGGATTCCATCCAACCCTATCCGCACCAAAAAAATATAAGATCGGTTGTAGGAGCTCGAGTTGTTCCAAGGTTCTCCTAAAAATGAACTTGGTCTCAATTATTGTCTTCTTTAGTGCCGTTAAGTTCTTCCATCCTCGGGTCACACTTCCAGATGTGTATTAGCTCATGAACTCATCTGGTGTAGTGGAAGCAATTACAGTAGCTCAGGACGACCTGACTCTCCCAACTCGGGTCGAGCTAGCTTTATCAACTCAAGAAGAGCTACCATTCTTAATGCGGTTTATTTTTTGACCCATTATCAAAACAATCATAAGAAGATAGGGTGATAGCAATAAAATATTTCAAATCAAAGAGTAAGTATAAGATTTTGATGTAAAGAGTAAGTACTATTTGGTACTACCCCCTAAACCTTCAATCCACAAGAACAAAAACTATCCTTTCACTTCCCCACACTTAAGGTAACATGCAAGATCACTATGACACACATTCAACAACAATATTATCTCATTTTTGAAAATGTAGACATATCACCCTTCAAAACCATACTACAAAAAGCAAATAATTTGATAGATTAGCTTGTACCCGAATTTGGACCTTGGAAAGTGAAGATAAAAAAGGAATGAAAGATTTTCCTTCCTTTTGTAATAATTCCCAAAATCAAAGGTTATGGATTTGGTGTTATTCAGTGTTTGATCTTGGTGGTTCAGATGTGGAGTGATGCAATTCGTGTAGGCGGGAGATAAGGACGTATTTTTTGTTAGAGATTTGAATATGTTTGGGTAAGGTGGTTACTTGTGTGCAGAGAAAGAGAGGATGGGTGTTGTTTTTGTGAAGGTAAAGAGTGAGAAAAGGAGATTAAAAGGAATGAGATCAAATTTTCAGTAGACACTTATGAACTTTTCATCCATGTCAGAGGTCATAAACACCCAGAAAATTAACTGTTGCAGTGTTATTTGGCACTGAGTAATTGGAGTGGGAGTTTGTTGTACTTTTTTTTCTCAATGTAATATAAATTTTCATTTCATCAAAAACCAGAAGTACAAGCTTTAAAGTTTTTACATGATCCAAACGTAAGCCATAACTCACAAGAACAAACCAACTTCTAAGCTCTATTACAAACGGGTTTAAAGAAACCGAACCCAATTAACTTTGCACCTAGTGCCAAAGCTGATGTTCAAATGATATAACCATCCCCAAATCTTGACTTGATCTGATCTTTTGCTGGAAAATCCTCATATTTCTCTCCTCCCAGATGTGGTACATAGCAGCAATGAAGAGAGAAAAACTATCACTTTTCCTTTTTTGCTCAATAAACAACCACCTTCTAAGCTGCCTAAAATCATGAAAGAGAGGGAGGCGCAGCTGCTGGATCACTTTAATTGTGTAAGCACATTTCAAGAAAAGATGTTGAATATCCTCCGGTTGTTGGTTGCATAAAGAACACATAG
>JAUOBV010193740.1:0-12010 GCA_032360425.1 Rubia occidens
AGAGGTATTTTTATCATTACATTTTTAGTTTTAATACTAGGGGTATTTTAGTCTTTTAGATTTTGTCAATGTCGGAAAATATCAAGTCAACGTCGGAATAGTGCAAAAAAAATTTATCGGCACATTTGCTAAAATACTTAGGGTTAGAATCTCACTTTCAAATTTTACAGGATTAGACTGAAATTTTCAGAAATTGATAGAGTTAGTTTTGTATTTTTCCCTACATATAATTATTTGTTTATTTGAGGCCAAAGTAAACTAATTAATAAAAACATTGGGCCTTGATCATAAACCCAATAACACAACATTAAGGTTTTAGCACAAATTAACTTATTCCTTAAACGACAAGTTGTTAGCCTATTTAATAGATTCTTGAATTAATAACTATTCAACCATAAATTGATAATTTGATGAGTTGCAAGGAGTTGGCGGCTACTCGTTGCACAATTATAATTCCCAAATTTACCAACGCCGTTTTTAAATTCCTACATTTCTTACCTTTTCCTTTTAGTTTCACCACAAGTGCCTGGCGGAAGCCATCATTGATGGCTTGGTGCCGCTGCAAGGCTAAGAGAAACAGATAGAAGTTGTTCGTCGTTGTTCCCAATCGAAGTTGCTTACTGGTAACTTTTTTTTCCATTCATTTGCATTTTTACTATGTTACTGTTTTATATAAATTCTCCCCTTCTCTCTTTATATTCTTATGTAGATTCTACACCCGAAAATCATGTGCAACAAGCACAGAAGATGTTGTTGGTGAGGAAAATAAAAAAGTTTGAGATGTGGATTGATATATACCGTAACTGATTATAATCGACACCTTATAAAAAAAGTTTGAGATGTGGATTGAACCTGTTCGAATCGGATCAGGTAGTTTTAATTTGGATTTGCCATCAACCATTAGTTGTTTTCATCTTTCCTTTCATAGTAATATAAATTAATTTTCACATCACCACAAAGATTTTAGATTGTGTTGTTATATTTTACGTACTTAAGTGTTAATGATTTTTTAAAATTTTTATTTTAAAACTTCGCTCAAATTATAATGAGTTTTTTTCCCCAATCCCTGTAATATATTTCGTTTTTAGGCTTTGTTTTTTTTTTAAATTAAACCGTCGTGTAGACGGGGGGAATTTTATTGGCTCCCCTAACCTTCAAAAATCAGCCTCAGGAGAAGTTTTACAATTCATCCCAGAAAGGAAGTAGTATTACAAAAGGAAAGATTAAATAACCTGCATCACCTGTTTAATTACCAAGACAAACAAGGTTGTTTGTGGTAGTAATAACATAGTGATCCCTAAGCCTGTAACAAAAGAACCCCTGGATCAGCTAATTCTGATGGATGGGAGGGACATCCGATCGCCGAAAATAGCCGCTTTGATTGTTCTTGGTAGAAGATCCAACTGATGAACGAAGGGGTTAGCAACTCGGGCTGCTGCGTGTGCATGTCTCGCGAGCATATGAGCCGGAATGTTTTGTTCTCTAAAGGCATGGTTCCAGCTGCAGTTTCGTGCTACCGTGAGGAGCTCCAAGTCCCAGAAGTGTCTCCTTAAAGACCAAGGTGACTCCATCTTGCCTCCGATGATGTTTATGAGCTGCAAAGAATCAGATTCAATAATTAGAGGCCATAAATTCCTCTCCGCAGCCATCCGCACTCCAGCCAAACAGGCCATCAACTCAGCATGGAGAGGGTTTTCACAGTTAGGGAGGTAAACAGTTGCCACTACTTCAGGAATACCCTCATTGTTTCTTATAATGATACCCCCTGTATGATGATGAAGTTGTGTGAAAGAAGCATCCGTGTTTACCTTGTATCCCAGATCCGGGGGAAACCATCTATAAGCCTTAATGACCCTAGTCTTCCTCTTTTTTAAAACTGGGATCATACCATCAGCTATAAGGTTTTGAATATCCCCACATATTTCCTGAGGACGGACAGTAAAAAAGTCCACCACTAGTTGTCTTAATTTTCTCTTCATAGTGGTAATGGATACCTGTGCATTGTCATAGAGTATATTGCACCTACTTGTCCACAGAATCCAACAAACAAAAATAGGCATGGCAACCAAAAGGTTGTTTTTTGATTTTGAAAAATTCAGATTAGTCCAGAAAGAAGTTAACCTATCAAACATATGACCATTGTGAGTGTTTGTCACCTCTACCATGTGATATGCCTCTTTCCAGATTATATTAGAGATGATACATGTATTGAAAAAATGGTCCATGGTTTCAATGCTATCACAGAAGCAACACTTAGAGACAGAGTGAATATGCATCCTCTGTAATATTTCATGAAAAGGCAGCATGTTATTGAGTAACCTCCAAATGAGAAAAGAAAATTTTGGCTGTATACCTGTGAGCCATACCTTTTTGAGACTGGCAGCCTGCATTTTCTTTTTTCTAACAGTATTATATGCTGAAGCAATTGTAAACTTACCTGTGAATGATGGCTTCCATATCATGACATCAGGTTTGTCATATAATGTCTTCTGAACCTGCAGTATGTTAGTAAAAATAGTAGGAAGGCCTAGCATGATGTCATGGATGTAAAGCTGTTTGTTTCTTTGAAATTCTGCTATGGAAAGAAACGGGTGTGGAGGATCTATGTTTGCTGACCACCTGTCAGCCAGAATTCCTAGACCGGTCCAGTTGCAGATCCAAAAATTGGATTGTCCATTTCCTATCAGTATCTCAGTTTGGTTAAGAGCTATGTGTGAGACCTGTGTGGTTCTCTTCCAAGCATCAGAAACCCTTCTACTGTTTGGAAGAGACCACATGAGCTTTGACCACATGGATCGACCAACTTGGAGATTCCACCACAGTTTAAGTGAGAAGCTGTCAACAGTGTCCCCAATACTCCTGAAACCTAGACCATTTTCTGCTAATGGATAGCATACCCCTTCCCAACTTCTCCAGTGCTTGTGTGTTTCCTCCTCACAGTCACCCCATAGGAAGGAATTAAGAATCCCTTCTATTTTTTGGATGATGTGATTGGTAGGAGACATGACACACCAGATGTGAGTTGGGATGGCTGAGAGAGTATGCTTAATAAGCACCATTCTCCCAGCTGGGGATAGCCATGTGTTCTTCCAATCATTTAGTCTAGCATTTATCCTTTCCACTATGCCAGTAAAGTAAGCATTTAGCTTCCTGCCCCTAAATACCTGAATGCCTAGATACTTAAAAGGAAAGGTTCCATTTTCCATTCCTGTCAATCCATGAATTCTTTCCCTAGATGCAGCACTGGTCTTATGACCCATGTAAAATGCACTCTTGCTATAATTGATCTTCTGACCAGTAGCACTCTCATAGTGCTCTAAAAATTTAACCAAATTAGAGCAAGACTTCCTTGTTGCATTAAGAAAAATAACTGTGTCGTCAGCATATGAAAGGTGAGTGATCTGATAAGAAAAAGCAGGCATTTTGAAAAAGGCAATCAGGTTGTTTGCAAACATACTTTTTAATCCCCTGTTTAGCAACTCAGTGATAAAATTGAAGAGGATAGGGGAAATGGGGTCCCCCTGTTTGAGACCTCTAGAAGCCCTAAAAAATCCATATGCCACACCATTCACTAAGACAGAAAAATTTGCACTCCTGATGTTATTCATTATTAGTTTCACAAAATGTCCATGGAATCCGTATTTTAGCAGCAGGGAGTTTAACATTTGCCATGAGACCCTGTCAAAAGCTTTTGACATGTCTAGTTTGGCAATCATATTGAGTGACTCCCTCGGTTTATCCAGCATTCTAACTGCCTCCTGAATTACTAACACATTATCTGAGATCTCTCTGCCCTTTATGAAGGCAGATTGTTCTTCAGATATGCATTTTGGAAGTAAAGGATTTATCCTATTAACCAGGATCTTGGATAAAATCTTGTTAATGAAATTTTCCAGGTTTATTGGTCTAAATTGAGCAAACTGGGCTGGGGTTTTAACCTTAGGGATTAATGTGATAAAAGAGCTTGTCAAAGCCCGAGGCATTGGTACACCACACATAAATTACCTAACACAATTAAGCAGATCTAAATGTATTATGCCCATGCCCACCTGTAAAAGACACCCGTATAACCATCCGGGACACTGCAGCTATTTTCACTGAGGTAAAATACAGCTTCATTTAGTTCCTGGACCTCTATCGATTTGAATAGCTGAATATTATCTGCCTCGGTTATGGTTTTTGGAATTACCCTTAAGAAATGTGTCAGATTTACTCCTGTAATATCTAAGTTATCATCCGTGAGTAGATCTTTGTAAAAATATGCCGCTGCAGCCCCTATAACATCCTGATCAGTAATCCAATGTCCCTCATTTAATTTTTTACTGATTTTCAATCTGTGATGTTACTCTTTCACACTATTATAAAAATAGCGTGTGTTTGAGTCTCCATCTTTTAGCCATTTTTGTCTTGATTTCTACTTCCAGAAATCATTTTCTTCCTCTAGAGTTTTGGCTAAATTTTCTCTTGCTAGATTCATATGTATCATGTCTATTGGATCCCCAGATAGGTCATATTTTAATTCACTATCATGTACCTCCTTTTCTGCCCTAGTTATATTTTCAAAAAGATTACCAAAACTATTTTTGTTCCACGATCTAAGTGTAGTTTTTAACCTCTTAAGTTTGTCACAAAAACCCCTCATGCCCTGCATTTCAGTGGGCTCATCCCAGCATTGTCTAACTACCTCCCTAAGATCATGTCTTCGTATCCACATGGTTTGGAACTTAAAAGGTTTAGGATATGTCCTAGTGTCCGGGTGGTTATTTAGAATTAGTGGGGAGTGGTCAGATGGCAGCCTATTAAGTACATCCACTACTAAATTTGGGAAGTTTGTGAGTAGATCCTGATTACCTAATATTCTATCAAGTCTTTTACATACCCATGCTCTATCCTTTCTTCCATTTGTCCAAGTAAATGTATTTCCTACAGCTGGGATATCAATCAGGTTATTTAGGCAAATAAAATTTTCGAAATCCAACATGCTGTCAGGGTCAGGGAAGCTGGATCCTCTATATTCAGATATAGATCTAGAAACATTGAAATCTCCGGTAAGAAATGAGGGTCCAGAGCATGAGTTTAAAGAATTATGTAAAGATAGAAATAAATGGGCCCTTTCTTGTCTTGTATGTTTGCCATATATTGCAAAGATATTCACTTTTAAATCAGAGCCAGGGTCCTGTATAAGAATTTGGGTACATTGTTCATGAGAGTGGATAAGTAATGTGTTAATTGAGTTCTTAGTCATAATCCACACTCTACCATCCAGAGAAGAGATGCTGTGATGAAAGCATAGTTTCTTTTGGAAATTAAGCATCTTATCCTTAGTTTGCTTAGTTTCAATTATGACTAAAATTGATATCCCGTGTACTGATATCAGTTTTTTCAGCCTAACTAAGGATCCTTGTATTCCTCTGACATTCCATGTTAAAGTTTTAAACATCATTAGGAAACTTAGTTTTAGCTTTCAGGCGAGTAACAACCATATTGGGAGATCTAAAAAAATCTCTAATTTTGTCTGGAGGTTCAGGGGTACCTTGTCTGTGGCTTTTTCCTTTATCCTCTGTAGTAGGTTGATCTGTGCCCTGCTGATCCTGACTGATGTTATCCATGTTAGAGCCCAAATGGTTGTTGTTGTCCAGGTTTTGATCCCCTGATATGCTACTCACTGTTTGGGAAGAATCTTGGACCTGTGTCACAGAGTTTGTAATTTTTTTGTTAATAGTAGAACTAAATTCCATAAGTTCATTGAAAACATTTTTTCTACTAATGTTTAAAGGGGCTTCCTGATGGATGAATATGCCATCCAGAGATCTCCAGTTACTGTGGTTCCAGCTTGTTATTTTTTGCTGAGAATCCTGCATTTGCCTCATTTCTGATTTTGCTTTGACTCTCACCCACTGCTGCTTTTGTGTTGCCTGAGGATGATCATCCTTGGGAGATTCCTGCATTGGGTTAGTTTCTTGAACAAAATCTAGTTCAGAAATATCCATTTTATCTGTGGCATCCTCAAATGTCTCGGGTACTTCCTCTATGTGGTCTAAGTCATCCCCATGTACAGAGTTTTTCTTTCCAACAGGAATCCACTGGACATTATCTACCCTTTGGTCATGAGTTTTGTAAAATTCCCTATCAGCCAGAGGTTTTGTAGGTGCAGGTTGTTGTTGCTGCGTTCTGATCAGAATTGGCACTGATTTTAAACCACAATCAGAGGTTTTGTGTCCTATCTTAGAGCATTTGGTACAATACTGGGGATGGTCTTCATAACATATTTGGTACCATTTGCTCTCCTTTTTAGAACCTAGCTTGATTCTATCCGGGAATGGACCAGTTAGGTCCATTTCAACGCATAATCTGATAGTGGACGGTCTGGTGTGATTCTGTGTGGGGGGATCTGCAAATATGAGTTCTCCTAACCTAGCAGCAATGTGGGAGATGGAATCCTTATGAAGATAATATGCTGGGGGGAAAGTAATTGACAGCCAAATTGGGACAAGTGGAGGTTCCTCATTTATATCGAAATTTTTGGTCCATTTTAAAACCTTCATAAGGTAGCCCCCAATGTTCCAATTTCTCTTAATCCAACATCTCTGAATGTCTTCCTCATTTTCGAACTTAATGAAAACATGCCTACCGTCAAGAGCAGTAATCAGAGCTTCACCTTTGAATCCTATTTTCTTAAATTGAAGTATGATAAAATCGAGTGTGGGCCTACCTCTTGGAAACTTACCGATTAGATGTCGTTTGAAAGGTTCCGCCAGCAGCTCGATCTCCCTTTCCTCGAACAAGACGGCAATTTCGCCCTTGTATTCTGTAGTTGGATTTAGGACTATAGGAGAACCGAGAGCTAACTGGTTTGTTTCCGAAGGCTTCTTCCCTAGAATATCTTTATATGACTTGGGGCTCTCGCCAAGAGGCGGAGCCGCCATGATTCGCGGTGTTGGGGGGTATCAGTAGCGGTAGTTTGGTGGATTCGTGGTTTTAGGATCTGCTACCATGAAGAATTTACGGACCTAAACAGAAAAGGAAATCTAATCCAATTCCAATTCCAATTCCAATTCCAATTCCAATTCCAATTAATACTCCTTAATAGTTGGGTAGTAAACTGGATGAGAGTGGGAAGGGTTATAGTCCAGTAAAATAGAGTCCCTTGAAAGGTCTAGTTATTGCTGAACCATAGCATGAGCAAAGGGAATGTAATTTTTTGGACCCTCCACACACCAAAGCTAGTAAGCCAGTAGAAATGGACTCGGTCAATGATAAAGAAAAGCAACTGATTGTCATTGATAACTCGTCCACTGACGTTAAGTTTAAGCTCCTCAAAGTCAAGACAAAGTGAGCAGGCGCAATGGGAAGCAAAAGTCGTACCAATAAAGAAGATAAAGAAGAGGGGAAAACATAAGCAGAGTAAGAAGAGGGCACCAACACAAAGTGAGGAAGAAATAAAGCAGTGGCTGCAAGCAGGGGAAAACAAGTGCACGCAGTGTGAAAACTTAGATGGAGTGGATCAAATGATAGAAGCTGAAAATCAAAAAGTGAGGGAGGATCAAAACTGGGATGTGGAGGCTACAATTTAAGAAGACAGAAAAAATAGAGAGTAAGAGGGAAGAAAAGGCTAAGTTATGAGCAGCAGTAGTAGAGCAAGTATGCAGCAAAAAGAGAATCTGTCTGGGCAGCATGGCAAGCGTAAGAGGGAGAAAGATGGGGATCACATAGATTCCATCAAAAAATTATGTTGGCCAAATAGCAAGAGCAGGCAATACCATTCAAAGAGAGGTGGTTGAAAAATCAGGTGCAGGATGTAAACCTATGTCTTATAGTCAACCAAAAGAAGAAGGAAATGAAGGCTATTCTGTGAGTTCTGGCTTAGCCGGCCTGAGTTCCATGACGATGCCTGTATGGAATTGTAGGGGCCTCAACAATTCCCCTACGAGAAACTGGCTGGGCAAGATGCTAAAACGACATCAACCAAAGATTCTTTGCTTATTAGAAACATAGATGAATGAAGAAAAGATGATAAAATGGCATGAGTCAACAAAGTATAGAGACGAGTGTCATGTTCCAGCGGATGGCTCAGCATGGGGAATATTTGTGTTATGGCTTAGTAGTTTAAATGTTACAGTAGTCTCTCGTAGCAAGTATTTTGTGTTAATTAGATACACCAGTAGTGATGGTCTTTTGTGGTACCAAGGCTTTGTGTATGGTCATCTAGAGGAAACTCAAAGGGTGAGTGTTTGGGAGCATATAAATGAAAAGTTACCTCTTGATCAGTACCCCACAGTACTCATTGGATATTTTAATCAAGTAATTTCAAGTAAGGATAAGAAAGGGGGGAATCCATTTCAGGACACAAATTTCTATTCGTTTGCTGGAAATGCTTCAAGAACATAAGTTCCCGAAACTCAGGAATAAAGGCTTATGGTATACTTGGACAAATAATAGGAAAGATCGTGATGGATTATGGAAAACGTTGGACAGAGTGTTTATCAATGAACCATGGATCGGCACTTTCAAAAACTTACAAGTATGGAATCAGCTAGTAGTGCAATCAGATCATGAACCAATGGTTCTTCAACTAAATCCAGCAAGACCTGGGAATACACGTCTACTTCGATATTAAACTTTCTGGGTCAAGAGCGGAGAGGTTGGTAACATTGTCAGGAGAATATGGAAACCAGTAGCAGAGGATGGATTACAGATAGGAATAGTACTGCGAAGTGTCTCTGTGAAAAATGAACCCACATTACGACACTTGATCAACTGGAGCAAAAGAGTTTTTAGGAATTTTGACAGCCTGATCAGAAGGAAATCAAAGTCCCTAGAAGAGATACAAAGGAAAATGAATCTTACAACATCTCCAGGGCACCAGCAATTTACTCAAGAGAAAGCTCAATTAAGACAAGAAGTTGAGAGAGTGTTGCACAGTCATTCAGATTATTGGCAGCAAAGATCTCGAGTGTGATGGGGGATATTTGGAGATCATAACACGACTTACTTTCAAATTGGGCAACAAAAAGTCATGTTAACAATAAAATAACACAATTTAAAAATGATCAGGGTTGTTGGATACAGGATGAATGTGAGAAGCGAGGAACTACAAGGTCATTTTGCGGAGATATACATGAACCCAGATAACTACCCCACCCTTCATAGGACATGAAAAAACATTAACTCAAGACTTGTAGTCCAATCACAGGAAGCTTACTGGATTACAACAACAGGACTTTCAAAAACCGTTTCAGTCAAATGAAATATGGAAGGCACTGAAAACAATGAAACCATGGAAAGTACTGGGAATTGATGAAATGCTAGCCTATTATTACAAGAAAAATTGGTCCCATGTTGGACAACAAGTGTCTGAAGAGATATTGAAAATCCTGAACGCTAAACAATTACCGGATGACTAGAACCAAACTCGGACCATACTTATTCCGAACAAAAAAAACTAAAAAAAAATGGAGGCTTTTTGGCCTATGTCTCTGTGTATATCCAAGTATAAACTGGTTGCAAAGATCCTTACAAATAGGATGAGGTGAATCATGAGAGACCTAGTGGATCTATCCTAATCAGGTTTTGTCAAGGATCATCACATTGGTGATAATGTGCTTATAGTTTAGGAAATGTTGACTTTCTGAAGAAGAAAAAAGGTTTAACAGGAGTCGCGGAAATTTAAATTGACATGAGCAAAGCATATGACCAAGTATCATTGGATGTTCTTCATAATGCACTTCAACATATAGGCATGCCACAAGGATCGATAGAGATCCTTCACATGTGCATTACCACTGTAAAAATTTTGGTTAAGGTAAGTCAGTGGCAATCACCATTATTTCAACCGATCCACGAGCTTAGAAGAGGGTGTCCAATATCACCATATATGTTTATCATATGCCAACAATATTTTTCTAGTCTACTAAAACATTCCAGGCAGAATCTACCACAAGTTGGCTATATAAACCAGACTGAGGGGAACTAAGAGTCTCAAACCTAATGTATGTTGATGATAGCATGTTGTTCATCGAGTGCACACATCAAGCTATAAGACAACTAGCAACAACATTGGATGATTTCACAAGGTATTCGGGCAAAAGAATTATTTTTGACAAGTCGACCATAAAAGATCAAAAAACCCATCCACAGACGAAACAATATTTAAAGTACGCACTCAATATTAATAAAGCAGGAATTGGAGGGAAATACCTTAGAATGGAAATATAACATATCCAGTCCAGAAGAGCAACGTACAAAGGTCTGATCAACGGGATTAAAGCAAAGTTTGACAATTGGAAGGCATGGTCACTAAGTCTAGCCAAAAGAGTTACACTTACTAAATATGTAATAATGGCAATGCCAATATACCCGTTAGGAATATTTAAAATCCCTCAAACTGTTTTAAAAGAAATTGATGCTATCAAGGCTAGATTTATATGGAGAGGGACCTCAACATCAACATGTGTACGCTAGGTGTCAGGGAAAAAGATGTGTAAACGAATAAATCAAGGAGGCTTGGGACTATGTTCGGCTCTATAGATGAGCAAGAGCCTTCTTGCAAAGCATGATTAGCCTATCATGAATGACACAAATTCATTATTTATTGCGGTCTTCAAAGGTAAATACTATTAAAAAAATAGTCTTGATTGTAAGCCAAGGGCGGGAGATAGCTGGGCATGGATGTCTATCCTTTGAGGAAAAGAATTATTAAAACACATCTTAGATGAGAGATAAAAATAGGAAAAGGGGTGGGAATTACATAATACTTGATTGCCCACCTTCTGCACTGGAATGCGGCAAGAGTGATTCAAAATCACACACACATGAAAGCCAATGACCTTTTGGAGGAAAAAACAATGGAAACTGCCTCTATTATGAACCATATATCCGTCACATGTGGTACAAGAAATACAAACAATATATACCAATCCAGACACAGGAAATTGTTCACGGAATATGGGTCTCAAGGCCATATGGAATTTACATAGTAAAGTCAGGGTATAGAGTACAAGAATAAATAAGTATCCAACCTGGTGGAAACCCAAGTCATAACTGGAAAAAAGCTCTGGAAAATACTAGTTCCCGGGAAAATATTGTTGTTCGTCTGGAGAGCATTGCATAATGCATTGCCAACGAGGGAAAACTTACAATGACGGGGCATTGCACAATCATCTCACTGCGCATGTTCTTTATCACAAGCATTTGAAAATGTTACACATCTATTGCTCAAATATCCTGCAGCACAAAGGATTTGGAGAACATTGACTTTAGGGTTTGACTTTCAACAAGGAACTCTCACGATAGTCACAGATAGGTTCTGGAACTGGTTAGGTACTGCACCAGAAATGGACATAATTGCACTATCAATGAATATAACGTGGCACATCTGGCTTCAGAGAAATACAAAAGTATTTCAATACCAAGAAATAGAGCCATGAATCTGGACTAATATGGCGTACTTAAACTGGGAAGAATACATGACAAGAAGGCAGTATGGAGACATAGAGGTTTTTGACCTTAATATGAAATTTCAACACCATTTAGGAAAAGGTAAATGAAATGAGATACAGGTTTTGCCAAAAAGAAGAACAAATGGTGCTTTCTGGAAAATGAAGCTCAATGGAGCAGCAACATGGACGATCATACGTAATTTGCAAAAACAATGGATTCTGAGGCCAGCCACTTCCCATGCGCATCTCACCTAGCAACGGAAGCAATAGCATGTCGAAATAGAATCAAAAGAGTAGCAGAGCAAGGCTTGAGAGATATACAAGTATGGTCGGACTCATTAACCCTAGTGAGGTTGCTAAATTCTAGCACACAAAGTTGTCAGTTGGATGCAGCAATGATCATAGACAAAATTTGATAGTTGTGTCATGTTTTCAACAGAATTCTATTTAGGAAAGTTCCTAGACAATTTCTCATAATAAAACATACTAGTGCTAATGCTCTGACCTGTCAGTTCACAACTTGTAATACAGTTTAAATATAATGCAATCTCATTTTCTAAAAAAAGTATACA
>JAUOBV010194065.1:0-12009 GCA_032360425.1 Rubia occidens
TTGTGTGATGAACATAACAGAATTCAGAGCTTTTCTCTCTACCTTTCAACCGTTCATATCAATGGTTTTTCTATAAGATTTTCACATACCATGATATCTCTCTCAAATCATCAAGGAAATCTTGAACTAACTCCACCAAGCCACCAGTCCTACACAAATGCAACAAACTTTCCTCAGTCATAGAACCTACAGGAGGCCTGCCGTTAAGGTAGCATCGTCGAGTCGTAGAAGTTCGCTTCTTAGAAGAAGGCGCCTTGATAACAACGAGTTATACATGCCCCACCTGTTAAAATTGTTCTATCAAATACAACAAATTGAACACTTGGTAAAAAGTCAACTACTGCCTAATGTTCGCTAGAAAAAACTCTATCGGTGTTAGTAAGCCCACCCATACTATGCAAAACCGGCACACCTGATACCTAAGAGGAAAAAACATTATCAAAATAAAGTAAGGAGGAACTCTAACAGTCATTCAAATACAAGTTATACGGTAAAGGTCAAACAAAACATCCGACATGATAAGTACAATCATACACCACAACTAGCAAAATAGAATACTGACCCGCACTCTGCAGGGTCATTTATCTTGCGGGAGAATTAACCCACGGGATGCTTTTTAAAGATAAGAGATTTGTAATGTTGCTCTCGTATTCACAGCAAACTACAATAAAGTAGCTAGTGGAAAATTCGGGGTCGCCCACAGAGATGCTAGAACTCATAAGTTAGCTTTATACAATGCACAATTGGGCGTCACTCCGATTGTGTGTCGGAAATAGTTAGTGCTTTAAACTGATAATTTGGGGAGGGGGTTGTGTCTAACAAACTACTAGGCATGCAAGCAACGAGATTTATATATGATTCACTAGTCTTGGGGGTGTTTGTGTAACATGACCAATTAATGACTTGATCCTATATTCTATCACATATAGCCATATAAACCTATTATTATGGCTATGTTACGTAGTGTGGAGATGGTCAGTTCTCAATGTCTGTCACAAAAAGGTTTGTCTCTCATCGAAAGCCATTTCATCGCCTTTAAAATTAGGGATGCCCTTTGATCTATCGATACCGTAATTCATCCCCGTCATCTCACTCCCGATGCTGACGTCCCGCTTAAGGGATCTCAACCTTGGGTTGGTAGAACCGATAGATACGAGAGTAAGGACACTAAGTCTCTGGCACTCCAGTATGAACACCAACCCTAGGCCTAGAGAGGAAAACTAATTGGCATCTCGAGATGACTCTAGGGTTGCCATAACCTTAGTCACTACAAACTATAATGCCTATCTATCGGGGTAAGCTACGGGTTTCCTTTCGTTAGGAATTTAAAATTGGTAACCCCTGGTCTAACACTCCTAACATGAGGTCACTCACACAACTAACCAATTAGAGTTAATGTTTTTTGGGTCGGCACTGTTCAAGGCAACATGAATGCACTCATCTCTCGGTGTCTTAAGCCTACGAATCGTTAGTCTAATACTCCCAAGAGAGTATTAAATAGCCTAGCATGATATTATACTATGCATAGAATTATAAATGCATCATAAGGCATAGCAAAGCATAAATCATATATGAATGAGAAATACAAATCATAAAATATTCACAGGACATAGAAAATAGAAAATAGGGTAATCTAAAATCTTACAAAATCATAATCAAGTCATGAATGCAAATACTACCCCAAGATAACAACAACACAAGAGACATTAAATCCAAAGCAATCATTGGATTTAATGCCATAAGGATAGAATTAGAGAAATAAATAAAGAGAAGAGAGAGCCTCCACTCTTCCTACCTACTACAATAGAAATATCTTAATGGCCAAACTTTTACCCTAGAAGACTTATGCTAGCTTATATAGTAGATGAGTTTTAGGCCTTGGAATGCTCAAAGGGGGAGAACACCCTAGTAACCACACATGAAATGCTAGCACACATCATGTAGTATTTCATGTGTCTGCCGAAACGGACCGTGCAAATGAGCATGGGGTGCGGACTGGAGGGGAGTTCTACGCCTGGCGGATAGCACGAGCTATGCCAAAGTGCACAGCCCATCATCTAGAGGGTCGTTCTCCTGCTTTTGATGGCACGGGCCGTGCCAAGGTGCACGGCCCATCATCTAGTCTTGTGATTTCTTTGTTTCCTAGAACCAGCAAGGCCTTCATCCATGGCCTCATTCCATCCGCATGATCTATGACACAGGCCATGCCAAGTTACACGGCCCATGTCATTCTTCAACTTTTTCGTAATTTGCTTCTTTCTTCGCCACAACTATCTACTACCACGTTTTGACTCGTGGCCTTTGATCTTCTACCATCCTTGTGAATGACCTTCTACAATATACTACCATCCTTGCGAATGGACTTCTAAAAGCAGTATGAATTGTTTACGAGCAATCTACAAATTAAGTTCACAAAAAGGATCTAGATGCTCGTAAGAACCAAAATCCATAAGACCTAAAGTAGGATAAAAATGAAAGATTTAGATATAAAAAATGAAAATGATCATCTAAACCCCTTACGATGTAAACCTACCTAAATATGGAAATCTACCAATAAAAATATGTTAAATGTTTCAAAAAATACATGCATTTGACGTCACATCAACTACTTATCTATGAACTTGGTCATGTACCCCATCCACAGAAGAGGTCTTGCTACCATCCAACACCACATTATAAACACCAGTAAAAACACAGAGTGATCCTCAGACATGTTGATCATCCATATAGGCAAATTACTCCACAAAACTAAGCGGATTGGGAAAACCTTCCAAGTACTCAACAAACGATAAAGAGTATACATGGTCACTCACCTTCACTCAGAACAATATATCCACCTCATGTTGACATCAGCTAAGATCCTAAGATCTAGCTCTATCTTAGACATAAGAGAAAGGTTGCAGACTTGCCCAGGATTGAAATGTTCCAAGCACTTATATCTAACATACCTTCCAAGATCACAAGCAGCATCAGCAACCTTAGACACAAACTTGAAGAAACCTTGGGTCTTCATAACCTGATGAACGAGCGTCATTGCATATTCTGGGTTATTAAAACCCACGTTCCCCATAGGGGAAATCTCCTCCTATTGACTCCTCACCTCATTATCACACAAGTATAGATGCTCGTGGGCAGCGTCAAGCTCAACCCTAAGGTTTCCAAATCCTTGATATGAGGCCCTAGGGCCTGGAAACCATCCATGACCTGTAAATGGGAAGAATTTTACAGCATATACTACCACAGTATGACCCCCAACAAATTACAACATCATAATATAGGTGCACAAATGAATACTTCCAGGTTAAGGCCAAATCACTAGGCAGAGCAACAACTTTACCATTCCCAACATCCTCTCCCCCAATGCAAGTTTGTTATTTTTTCCTCAATGACTCTCCGACCCCTCGTCGGAACCGCCAGATAAATCATCACCATTGAACAACAATAGCTCCCGCTTACGACCCTCTCCAGGAGGTCAATGATTAGACACGCAATCGGCTGCTATCACCGCAACCTTAACCGGAGATAAAAATAGTGGTTCAATGAAAGACACACTTTCAATTTGGGCCCAAACTTATTCCAAAGAAAAAAAACTGGCCCAGAAATTGCAAGTCTAGAAAGACCCATTGCTAAAAAAATGTGATTTCATCATAGATATATGAAAAGGGGCAACATCAAACCCTACAAGCTACCGGAAAATCCAAACCTACAATCTATGATAAACACAAGTGAAAACTTGAAAGATAGAAGAAAAGACAACCCCAAAGCTCAAGGGCAGACCAAGGCCTTGCAACTCAACATCTACACAAAATGAAGACGAAGTGAAATATTCTTGGAGCTTGCACCCATTTATGGAGAAATAATTCTCAAATTAAATTTCCAAAATACTTAACTGATGCAGCTGTCAATCAATTGAAGCCACACACAAAAATTGAAAAGGCACCAGACAGGCGGCATTTTGTGCAAAGGGAACATCTTGAAAATAGATCCAAAGTAATGATTACATAGATTAATCGAAGTCCACCCCTAACTGCCACAACAGACAAATTTACCCATACAAGGCCTTACAAAATCATGACACAAACGCACCGGGCATATAAACAGACACAATATTCACTCCACCATCACAACTAAACAACAGCAGTAACATCGCATATTCTCCATCCTACAACGCATTGATCCAAACTCTCAACCCTTTGTGTCTAGGGGAGCTTATGGTATATACAAGTACATACGCTAACCTATACAATTAGCCCAGACTACAAAGAGCACAAGCGAAGTGCCCACGCCAGCAAGCTATTAGCAATGCTCGTCAATTTTGCCCAATAAATAATGCACAACACGTGCACCCGACCACGGCCACACAAACAGCTGCCACATAACCCACAATCATGGGGGACGTGGATGTTAGACACGTCCTACAGGAGGCGTAACACCCCGAATGTAGAGCAAAAGAGGTCAAGAGATGAAACAACCATGGTAAGCGATAATCAGTCAAACGACATATAAGTAAATCCGACACTCACTTTAGCATCAAAGCCTTAAACCCCATATCCAATTTGGTTGATTCTTCTTGGAAGGAGTAATCCACGAGTCAGAGTTAGTGGGAATTGCCACCATTATCTAAGGAGTTCATACCACAACATCAACATTAAATTTTACAAATATGTCCCACACTATTGAAACATTAAGAAATACACAAAATAAGAATATAACATATAAAAAACATCAATATTAATAGTTAAAATGAAACGTTGAAAATCTAACATATCTATGAAATGGAAAGTATGTTGAAAGTTTAAAAAGTAGGATAGTAAATATCATAAAATTGTGTCAATATGTTAAAAAATACCAAAACTTTAACATATAAACACAAGATTTTACATTAAAATATCAAATTTAAATCTTTTACATATGATTTTTTTGGAAAAGGTGTTTTTTGATTTTTTTTTTATTTTAGTTGAAACATCACATTTGCCTCTAAAACACAGGAGATGTATGGGAATAGGTAGAGTAAATAAATACTCCATGATCTATGAGATCTTTGATCCAAATCTTAACCTACGAATTTTTTTTAATAAGCATTAATCATTGATTTTTAAATGGGAAAACGTGTCTGTGGCCACTAAACTCTTGTCATCATTTACTTTTGGTCATCCATCATTTTTAAACACTTTTGACCATTCAACTAACCGAACTACTAAATCGTAGCTTTTCTATTTACTCAATCGATCAAGTTAATGGGAGTTTTTAAAAAAATAATAATTTGACTTTCTCACTTTCAATAAATTTTGGACCCGTACACCCTTCCCTCTCTCAAAAACCCTGTTTTTTTCTTGTTCAATCTTCTTTTCCTCGCCTTCCCTTCATGGGGAGATGGAAAAACAATAATTTTTTAGTTGATATTCTTTGAGCGTTTATGTTATTGAATAAGTATGGATTTGCACAAACTGTTTTTTTGGTCCCCGAAATACAATCTCTTACCATGTTTTGGTCTCCGAGAGTAAAACCGCGTGTAAATGGTACCTAACATTTTGAAAGTGAAAATAGTGGTCCCCAAAACCATTTTTTGGGCGGTTTTCCAGTTTAAAATTACAAAATTACCCTTGCATTTTTCGGCCAAAACCACCCAGAAAATGGTTTTGGGGACCACTATTTTCACTTTCAAAATATTAGGTACCATTTATACGCGGTTTTTCTCTCGGAGACCAAAACATGGTATCTCGGGGACCAAAAAAATAGTTTAGTCCTTTAGCAATATCGGGATTCCTAGGGTTGCTTACCGATTGAGAATTAGATGCCTTACCAAAGAATTCCTCGCATTGTTGATATCATCTTGTGAGTAGGGCTTCGATTCCTTTTTAAAAATATGATAATAACAAGATAGTAGCAAACATTAAAAATATTAGTTACAATGGTTACAATAAACAAATGTACACTTACCGTGTCAATTTCAAGTAAATCTCTGTGGATTTCTTGAATGCACTCAGTCGTGTATAACATGACGTAATATCCGCACTCCCATGTTTGAACTTGTTTCTTGTACTGATTAAAAACAACATAAATTCTTAAGACTGTCATATCAAATAAGTAGAGCACATTGAGAAAAAAAACATGTTGATAGTCCACCTTGATTTCGACCATTTTTAAAGTAGTTTTACTTTGGTCGCTAGTGTCATTCATCTCAAATTCCAAAATCTCGAAAAAGGCATCAGACGATTGGAAGTGCAGGGGATCCATCCAATATACACACTTATGTGCGGGAATAATCAAAATAAATCTCTAATGGTCCCTGAATACGAAAATTTAAATTATCATCGAAATTGCAGAAATGATGTTGGTAAATGAATTGAACACTGTAAGTGTAACCTTTCAATGTATAGCGTAATGAATAGTTTCTTATCCTTCCGGCCTAGGCATTTGCGAATGTAGTTGATTTTCTCTTGTTTCATACAACCAATTTCTTGAATCATCACCGGGCACTTGTATCCAATCCATCACTTCTTTTGATTATTGGTAAAAAAAACACTTACCTTGAAAATGCAAATTGTCATTGGTTGGAATTATGTTTAAAGTAATAAATAGTGAATTTCAAATAAAATTATAAAAATCACTCACAAGGTGTGGATCAATATCATCGTTTGATTAGCTTGCTCACATCTCCATAGGTTTTCAAAATTCCTCAATTGCGCAATGATTTCATGTTTGCATCCAAATAAGCATTCATATCCAAGAATGCATATGTTGTGTTTTGATCATGCGGTTGAAGCCAATTATATAGCACCCGTATGAAGTGAGGTAAGTCTCAAAGGACTTGTGCTGTTGAAACTGGAGTTCTAACCTTAGTTGGTATTGTTGGGACCAATTTCGGTGTTGCTTTGACCGGTCTTGGTATAGTTTTCACTGGTTTAGGTGATGCATGTTGTGTTTCCTTTAAGTGTTTATCCTTTAAATGATCGGCGTATATAAGTCGACGAGGACACAGAAGAAACATTCCCCGGGAAAGACCAACTTTCTGGTATTCTCCTTCCAAGAATTGCAAAGGAGCGCCCATAGCCAATGGATTCTTCAACGAAACCCTATAAAGACCATCCACAATAGGTATGAGTGATTTTGTTTCATTAATTCATGCAAAACTCTATCGGCTATGTGGAGTGGTCTACCGTCATGTCTTGATCAATGTATAGCTCACAGGAACATGATGTGTACACCCCTACCAAATTATATGTTAGATATAAAATTTAATTCTTAGGAATATTTTGAAGAAAATAAGATATGTACCTTTTTCACTTGCTAGGATGACATTATCAAGGTTATCGAGTTCATTTCTTGGAGTTTGAACAATTGCCTCTCGATTGACCTCAACACCTTTGGGAGAATGGCATGATCTTCTTGATGGTGGGTCCAATCAGGCGTCAAACTGTATGAAAGAACAAGCCCAATGTGTTGGACCAACTTATGAATTAGAATGTCTTGTTGCTCAATTCGCTTGTCTTGGAGAAGCGCTTGTTTTTGCAAGGTGAGCATTCTCGAGGTCGAGGTTTCTGCGCGATCGTAGGACCATAAGATGCCAAACGCCTCTCATTGGGTCAAGACATACCCACACCCCTAACACGGCCTGGCCGTAGCTTCAAAGGATGTCATGCTTATCCGTTGGAATGAATTTCCCTTGCAATTAATCATTCTTCAATTTTTATCAAGTACCAAAAAAAGTGTTAGTTGGTACGTGATTAAGAAAAATGTGTTCAAAAGAATAATAAATTCACTTAAACCTTTACTTACCACTCTTTCGGCACTTTTTTCTTCATCCTCTTTTTTTATCGGCCTTTTAGGAATATATCGCACCTCTCAATATCATCCACATTTATCGGTTGGACCGAAGCCCTTAACTTATCTTCGATCATCCCTCCCTCGATTGCAATTTGCACATCTCGTTCAAGACGTTCTTTCACTAACTCAATTATCGCTAAACCATAACCCCAAGACTCAATTGGTGAGGAATTACATTCTTCACGGTAATGCATTGTTATTCTTCCCTCGTGCCCTAAGTTAGGATGTTAGAGTCATGTCATCACTGTAGACATGTTAATCCAAACACTCTAAAAAGTAGAAATTATTTTTTACTAGCGTTATCCCTATTCTCCGAGGCCGTTCTCTTGTGGATCTCCTAACTCTCTGGTTGAATGTGGGTTTAGGTTAGCCACGAGCGATCACCTTTCTCATCGCTAAAAATGTAGTCTTTTGACAAAGTGTATTTATGTTCACGCCAACTCTTGGACATCATGAAAATATCCTTGTTTTGCAAATGACCCATGTCCAGTGCTTCGAGGTCAAATGGTCTCCATGAGGTTTTTCTACACCATAGATTCAATCATAGGGAGTAAATTTAAAGATTAAATTAAGGAAAATAATGGGGGGGATAACACTTTACTAATGCTACCTTGTACTCAATCCATAATGTGTCATTGTAGTCTTTTGGGATATCATGCCAACTATTGTAGTAGATGTCTACCCTCGTCCCGCCAACCTTTGCAACCCAACTTGACCATTTAGCAAGTTGGGCCGAAAAACACTTGCCTGACTCATTGAATATCAGCAACGTTAATTTTTCCTAGCCATTCTATGTTCTAATGTTCTACAATGAGTTCGTGTTATTCCTACATCCTCGGATCCATCATCCTCATCTATACCATGGTCCGTTGTTGGGGTATTTTCATTTCGGGAAAGTGAAACTTCAATACGAGTCCTTTTCCTAGACATTTTGTATGGTACATTCACAAATAGATCAAGATAATTACTAAACCTAGCTTGATTATAATTGTATTTATAAAATACCAAATGTCCACTTAAACCCTAATCAAATGACATGACAACACAAATCACAAATCATTGACATTAAAGAAATAAACCTAGCTCAACCTCTATTATTGTTAAATTTAATAAATAAAATTTAAACAATGAACCTACTAAAAAAACCTAACATTTAATCACATTATTACCTAGATCAAGCAATAACACTAGCATTTAATCACACTATTACTTAGCTCAAGAAATGAGATTTCCATTCAAATGCAACATTTAATCAGTCACAACCATGAAGCAACTGAAACCCTAATATAATACACAAATAAAATTGATAAAAAAAGCCCACACAACATAGAACTCAAAAAGATCACAAACCCTTGTAGGCATACTATTTAATCCACGACAACCCTAACATTTTGGTTCTATAAATGTAAACCCTAACTCTTAAATGAGGAGAATGCTAACATTTTCTTCAAACAAATGGGATGAAATTTTCATCCATACATTCTTCCTATAAGAACAACAAAACCCAACAGAAATAAAAATAATTGAGTAGAGAAATTGGAATAGATAAGACATAGGATGAAGTACACGATGAACACATACCTCAGAAGTGGTATTTAGTTCTTAAAAATGGGCTAATAAATGCCCAAATTCCAAAACCCCCAAACATTCTCCCATTCAAATTTCCTCAAATACAAACCCTAGAATTCCCCAATTTACAAACACATCACCAATTGACAATGAGGCGTAAAAGCATGGGACATACGTCAAAGACAAGCTACCAGAGTCATCGCCTGTTCACGGAGATTGATCCATCCCCGAAATTCTTCAATGAACATACCGAGCAGAGGTACGTAGATTTCTTGAAGAGAAAAGTTATTAATTATAAGGCTATATTAGCTAGTGACATTGGTGAATTAGGCCTAGATTATTTTTCTTGCCCGGTTTAAAGTTCAATATTTGGAGAAATTGCTATGTATGAGTGAGGCCGTTCATGTTGATGAGGCTATGCAGTTTTACGCAAATTTGGGTCGAATTAAGAAAATTATGATATCACGAAGGTGAGTGGGAAAACGATTGCTGGGACTAAATATACAATTAATAGAGCCATATATTTCCCCTACAGTACCCCCAAAAAATTATAACCCGATGATCCCCTAGAAATTTACCACACACGATGTTGGTCATCCATAACTGACACAACCCCACTATGTCCAGTCGCGATGGGCAAGAAATATTTTAAGAGGGTAGATGCTACCTTGGGCCAAGTGGAACATTATGACATTAGTGTGTTGACCGTTGAGCAACGTCTTATTTATGAGTGGATTTGTCTGAATGTTTTGCCCACGGGTGGCCACACTTGCGAGCCAACGATTGCGAATCTCATACTGTTTTACTATGTTATGAAGGGGGTCAAGATAAACCCCGACTTCACCATAATCTCATTCATGCTAAAGGCTGCAAACACAAAGAAGAAGGCAGGAGTGCTAATCATCACGATGCTAAAGAAGGCAGTAGTGCTGCCACATGATAGGTCACTCTGCATGGATTACTATGATAAGAGTTGATTTCAGCCCAATCATCTTAAACTCGGAGTTGACAACAAGTGGGAGTACATGACACAACCCGGTCAAGCAGCGAAGGAGCCAAGACATCGAGCTCCCATGAGTATATATTATCATATTTTATTTCACTACATTGTATGATAACTTTTAAATTAAATTTAGTTTATATTGGTTGTGTTTAATTAACAAGGTTTCGGGATGGATGGAAAGTAAGGCTTGGCAAGTATTTTGATTGTCTTCGTGCGGATGTGACTGAGACGCATGCGATGTTGACCCGAGCACATTCAAAGCATGTGGCGTTCATGGAATCCCAAGGCCTTCACTTAGAATTGAGCAAAGATGAAGAGCCACCTAACTTCAATCCATTTTTCTCCAAGAGTGACAATGATGGTGATGCAGGAAAGGATGACGAGAATGTCAGGAATGTAGAGACAAAACTCTCGGGGGTGAAGAGAAGACGGAAGACTCGGACATTGACAAGATGTTAGAAGAGGTGCAATAGGGAGGATTTTTATGTCTGAAGATGTTTGGAATGATTTCATTAAGTTTTAGATATTGGTTTGGAATTTGAAATTTTATGGTTCTCTTAGAATTGATTCTCATGGTTGGATTATGATTTTGATAGGTTGACGGTTCAGTTTGATTTCAGTCGCTCTTTTTTAATGACTATGGTCAAGCAAACTAGGATGTTAGAAAGGTGTAACATGGGGGATTTTTATGTCTGAAGATGTTTGGAATGATTTGATTAAGTTTTAGATGGATTTGGTTCAAAATTTGGAATTTTATGGTTTTCTTAGAATTGATTCTCATGTTTGGATTATGATTTTGATGGGTTGACAGTTCAATTTCATTTGATTCGCTCTCTTTTAATGACTATGGTCAAGAAAACTACGTATTTTGAATTTGTTAGACTTAGATATAAACATAATAGAGTCTATGTTGATTCAAGCAATTTATACATTTTTTTACTAAATTACCTCAAGGGCGGACATGCTTCCAATCTCGAAAGCCTGTCTTTCCTTTATATTTCAAGGACGGACAGTCATCTTCACTCAGAAGACGTTCAGCTCCTTATGATCAGAAGAGCGGAATGAGTTTCCAAACTCTGAAATACTACTTCCGAGCTATGGTCATATTTTTGTCCTCTATCGGGTCAGACAAATGGAGCTTTTGTTTTTTTTGGAATAAATTGCTTCCAAACTCTTAGGATTTTTTTACTCTTAAAGACAAAGAGCGAATTTGTGCTTGCCAAACTCAAAAATGCGCCAGCTATAAAAAAATACTCAGCAGGGTCATTTTCACTAAAAATCCCCAAATCACCAAACCCTAGCCCCCTCCTTACGAACTCGCAAACCATCATAAGCCACAAATTACAAAAACCTACACAATAAGACCATGGCTAGAGGAGGAGCAATCCGCGGAATGGCAAGATCTCGATCCACCGGTCACACTTCCCGCATCGATGAAACAAAATTCATCTCGTTTTTTGCCCAAACTCGATATGAGGCCTTGCGTGATAAGGGGAAACTACTTGATTGTTATATTGTGGACTTCAATGAATATCTATCAATACTATTAGCCAAACCCCTTTTGAATTTTCGTGAACAACATGTTGACAGGTTGCTTTCGTGTAACAAAA
>JAUOBV010194175.1:0-12008 GCA_032360425.1 Rubia occidens
AAAAGAAAAAAATGTTACAATTCTACTCATGTCCCGGTGTTTGAGTCATAGGGTTGTGGTTAACATATGGACGGATAGGGTAGTCTTACATCATAGAACTTCTTGGGATTGGGTAACTTAGCAGGAAAAAACGAAGTATGGTTATGAAATTCTTGATTCTTGGTATGCTTCATTTTTGGTTTCATATATTGGTGTTAAGTGAGGTATATGCTTGAAACTCTTATATGGTTCTGACTTCACGTGATTCCATTTGATTTTGGGATTATTAATCCGAGACTTGGAAATATTTTTTATGGGTATTAGTGAATTGATAGGTAGTATATTTCAGTAGATTTAGGAATGGGGTTGTGTGTGGAAAAAGTCTAATTTGATCTGAATTATGGGATTTGTGATATTGAGAGTTTTTTTGAGGTATTGATTCAGGGAATATTAGTATTAGTATGTGTTTATGTGGATTTCTTTGCATGCTTGAATCTTTTCTTACTCGAGTACGAGTAAGGTTCAAGTTTGGGAAGATTTGATGTATCCATTCTATATGGTTATTTTGGGATCTTTTGGACTTATTTTGGGTAAGATTTTATGCTCTAGATCCTCTATTTTTCCTTGAAATTATCTTGGAAGAGTTAGGAGCGACTTTTGCGCTCTTATCACTTTTCTAGGAAATTTGAAGGGCAAGGCAATAGATTGAAGATTTGAAGACCATGAAGACTGCTTTGAATACCATGAAGACCATGAATACTTGAATACATGAAGAAGAGATGGTGATAACTTAGACAATAAATAGAAGGCAATGAAGATCAGCCACCTACGTCTATCGCGAGTCACGATGCATGTGTCGCGACAGGCCGCTGTCCAGAATTATCTTTTTGACTTTTTCTACTATAAATAAAATCTTATCCTCTCTTCTTCACATACTTTTCTATTCCCAAATTCTCCAAGTTCCAAACCCTAGTTTCTCTCATCAAACGACAATATATCACCATGTGATTGTCTACGTACTGAATCTCCACCCATATCCTTCAAATTTGGAAACACGGATGGAAACTCATGACATTCTTCTCGGACAGGCTAGTCACTCTCCTATTCGAAAAAAAATCTTCCCATGTAGAACAACATGCCACTTCTTATTGCTAGGATCCCTGGCATGAAAAACCTGGTGTGCCTGGATAGCTAAGAGTAACTTGTCATCCTCGATCCCAACTGATGTAAGGTCCACCAATGTGAAACCCGTAGGTTTCTCTGTACGAACCCCGACACCATTATCAACCTACCGGATTTTGAGGAATACAACTTTGAACTCAACATAGTCCAATTCCCAAATTTCCTCAATAGTCTCGTAAAAGGCCATCACTGCTACAATAAGGTTTTGGTATTTCTTGTTAGACTCCACATCGATTAAGACTCAATGTAAAATACGCATTTGTGCATGGTGCTCTTAATGTCCTTTTTAGCAGTCGCAAAAGTAAAACCATTAATATCCTACCCTACGTATCTTGTGACATTGCATCTTGGCCTTCTTTAAAAGTCACAAAGTTTACTAGGCATGCCACCCACATTGCAGCGATCGTAAAACCAATTCACAAATGTGGAAGAATGCTCTAGCTATATTTTTTTCGAAGGTCATTCTAGATATAGTGCTTGTTATATTAACATGTTCTCTTGAACATAGATTGCAGTCTCACTACTATTTATAATACGTATAGGTGAACTGTCATCAACTCAGCATAGAATGGTGTACGAAGTGTACCTTTCAAACGTACAACTCCATTTTTTTCTATAAAAGTGTGCTTGTCAGGTAGGATGTGCGCTTGAGGAAAACCCCTTTCGCATAGACCACATAATGTTGTTTGCATCATTGGCATTCTTAAACAACTTCATAAGCCTCAGAATAATAGAAAGATACCACATGCACTTCGCTGGAACTCATTTCCTTAACATTACCATAACATCTCCGTCGACAACCACATTTCTCCTTTTCTTGTAGCGTTACACATGGCATACGGAACACGCCTCCTCTTTCTCCTAGTCACCTCTTTACAAAACACAATCGTTGGGACAAGCATGTGTTTTTTCATACTCCAATCCTGTCGGAAAAATAATTCTCTTTGCTTCGTAGAGGTTGTCCAGTATCCCATTACCGGACGGAAGCTTCTCATTCATGAAATTTTGCAACTTGTTCATGCTAGTGTCGCTCCATTTACCAACACCTTTCATATTAAAATTTTCCATCAAACATGACATAACCGTATCCTTCTTATTGCAACCGAGATACAGCGGCATGTCCTTCTCACCTATGAAATTAACCAAAACCTCGGGCCTTCCCCTAAATTCATTGACAACCTCCTCACACATGCCATCTAAATATAAGTCTTCAAAACACTCCCCTCCACTACCGACAACTACCTCTAGCAGTGCCTTCTCACCGTGAGAAGCGTCCAAACCAAATAATCATTTTCAAGCCCACTCCTAACCAAGTGAAGTTTCATGATGTCTCTATCACCGCTACGGTTACGATTCTTGCAATCATGACAAAGACATAACACTCGCTTCTCACAACATAATGCGTGTTTTGAAAACTCCTCCACAAAATCAACACATTTTTTGCTCAACCGACTCACATTACAATACACATGCTCACGCCTCTCAATTGCACGTTCCATCTCTACAAATTTACAAATGTACCAAAATTAATGTTTCACACAATCACCATAGCTACACAGTATTCTAAACATTAAAAATCAATTTTGGAAACCATAAGTACAACTCACATAACAACATTCAAAACTTACACAACAATTTCACATCCCTAAATAAGGTATTAGTGACATCAATAAATATAAAAAACAATCACATTGGCTTTTAGCCTCGGCAAGGTCATCTCTGGGCTACCTGTGAGGGAATTTCTAGTAAAACCATCGGCTTTTAGTGTGGGACCGATTGACCTAGCACGGATTTAGTTATTCCGGTGTTAACTATTTTTTACCGGCACCAATTTTTTGGATTCCGACCAATGCTATGTTTTTCCCTCCACTTTTTACATGCCAAAAACACCATTACTCACATAGATACATTTCCAGCACTGGTTCTTCACGTTGGTTCCATCTTATACCAGTGTTATATCCCATCTCCAACACCGGTTTAAGGCACCACATCCCGTAAAACGGGGCTAAAATTGGGAACTTGCACCGGTTTATGGGATTTTCGACTCAGGACCAGTGTTATACAAGTTTTCAACACCGGTACTCCCCCCCTCCCCCACCGTTGCCTATGTACCTTTTTCCAATAGTGTTGTTTGAGCGTAGATCCCATAGGATCTCACCAATGTGAATGGTCCTTAGCCCCATTATAACCCTTGAGAAAGACCTTCTTTGCATATTAACTTCTCTATGTTATAACTTGTGAATTATTTAATTGATTATCCTTCATATATTGAGAGTGATTGAGTAAAACCGTGAGAAAATATTCATTGCTTGTCTGTTTTTGACTAAATTAATGATTCGATTATCAAATCTTGAACATTTTCATTTTGATTACTTAGAGAATTGATGATTTTTGGGTGCGTTAATGTGATCCTTAACTCTTTGGCAGGGAAAAATCTATAGTATTTTTTTAAAGGAGGCCATTTTTGGCCGCATATCTTTCACACATGATTTTCGCCACATGTCACTCACACAAATTTTCACGTCAGGTTTAAAAATTAATTCAAAAAGTAATTTAAAAAAAAAAGTTAATACCCGATTTTCAATGCAAGCCTCTCCCCCAAGATTTTCAATATTTTTTCAAATACTTGAATGCTTTCAATTGATGATTAATTATATTACCCTATTTATGAGGATGCACATTCTTTCATAATACTTATTTTTTACAATACTTATTTTTAAATTTGATACATTTTCCATTTTGATTTTTGTTATTATCAAATTTCATTTCATGAAAATAAGTGAATCATTTTTATTATTTTTCCTTTCTATAATTTATTCTCTCAACGCAATTTAATTTTCCTCTAAAAATATTTAAAATTACTATGTTAATAATAGATGGAGTAATTTTTTTGTTTATGTAAGTGTTTCTAATAAATTTTTATTTCAAGAAAACAAATCAATATAGAATGCTTTATCGCAAAGCATCATATAATAAGGTTTGTTTGCTATTGCTATCAATCGGGAGTATTTTTATAATATTTAATACATTATAAATTTGTAAACCCTTTCAATTTTTTTTATTTAATACACTATAAATATTATTTGCAAATTTTATTTTATAACTTTATTAAATTTTTATTAATTAACTTTTAGAAATGATTTATTTTAGTACATGTCAATATTTGATTCCAAAGCACCATATAATAATGAGTGTTTGCTATTCCCATCAACTGGGGTATTTCCGTAATTATTTCATACATTATAAATTGGTAAATCCTTTCAATTGTTTAATTAATATGGTATAAATTTTATTTGGAATTTTTCTTATATGACTTTATTATTTTTTGTTAAGTAACTTTCAGAAATTCTTTATTTTAGTATATATCAATATGTGATAAGTGATAAAATTAATTGATTAAGCTATATTATATTATAATATATAATTATAATTTAAATTAATTTGTATAATTAATAATTTTATAATATTAACATCTTAATACTATATAACTTTTATTTATTTGTCTAAGATGATGAATTTTTTTTTTTGGATCAATTATAAAAATTCATATTTTGAAATTTTCTATTTCAATCAATTAATCATGAATTGCTGAAGATACCCCTAATTTAAACAGTTTAGGCCAACGTATATAATTTTTTATCACTATAAATGAGCCCCTCCTTATATTTAATCTTCCTTCCGCTACCGCTATTGTTGGAAATGTCCAACTTCTACTGTTGGTTTCGTCTGAAAATGATGTACATAGTACAATATTCGTTGACAACGGAATATTTTGTCTTCCCTAGAATGTTTAATAAAATATGACCTTCTTTAGAATGTCATTTTTGGTCAGAAATTATTCATTGATCATGGTAGTGAAAAGGGCAAAATTTTATAAATTAATCACAATAAATTTTTTAAAAAATATTGGAAGAAGAAGAAAATGGAAATCTATAACTCAATTGGACGAAGTTTAATTTGTAAAAAGTATCATCTCATTTAAATATTTTAATAAAAAATTGTATGATTATAATAAATATATTTTTGTCATAAATCGTGCAATGGCACGCTATTACAATCAAATCTTCAATTTTTTTTATTTTTCATATTATATGGAATCCATGTGCATACAATAATTATAATAATAACATTGTTCTACTAAAGTTACATTTATACATATTTTATCAAGATAGTTTTGAGAAAGATCGTCTTTCCATAGATTAATGGAAATAAAAGGTTTAATTAAAATAATAGCAAGGTGAAAGGTTTTATTTGCAATATTATAAAATTATTATGCAACATGCAGTAGTTATAAGTTTATAACCCGACTAATGCAATCCGATTTTTTTTGGCGCAAATACATTTTCATCACCTAACCCATCAAAAAAACCATATACATCATTCCCTATACACCTATTACACTCCTCAACTACTTTCTATCGTAAGTTTTAAAAATGTTATCTTCATTTATTCTAATTTTCAGTTTAAACCTTGGGTTTTCATAGTTTATGGAAAAATCGTCTTTCAAGAGATTAACACTTTATCAATAATTAAGTTATATTATAAAATATGTTTATTTAATTATATATAATAATATTTAAATTCATGTCCGTGGAAAGCACGAGTGTTATCTAGTTTATCATTATAAGAGCAGAATCTGGAGTTTTTAAATGTTGAATTTTTATCTGTCTAGTCATGCGATTTGGGTTGCTATCTTCCTTTTTAATTTTTCTTTTAATAGAGTGGTTTTTGATAGAGTCTTATGAGGGAATGAGAACTTATGAACACTTTGATTATTGATTGATCTTATTTTCTTCTCTTCGTACTTGAGGGAAACAATGATTCAATTGTGGGGGATATTTGATGTGTGTAATTTTGTGTTCTTATTTTGTGATGTTACTGTGATTGTATTGAGATATAATTTACATTATAGATATTTTTGGTGCAAGAATTCATGAACATGAAATATTTCATAAGGAGCTATACATGGTACTCTTTTCCCTTAACCAACGACTTTTCCTACTGAGTTTTTCAAGTTAACATTTTTTCCTACTGGATTTTTTTCCCTATAACCATTTGAAATTTCCTAACTTTAGAAATTATTTAATTAGATTTACAATTGATTTCCCCACTTTCTTCCGCAAGAAGAATCCGAATTTGATTTTGTTTGTGTTATTCAACCTGTATATATACACACGGATATAGACATTAGACTCACACGATAAATTAGTCACGCAGCAAAACTTTTATTTCACTTTAGTTTAATATTTTTAACGGCAACCGAAGACATGGATTAATATTGCGTTTCGCAGTTCAACATTCAAGTTCCTGGTTTGATTTTCTTGTTTCTTAATTTAATTTTTTATTAATTAACTTTTATTTTTATATATTTATTTTTACTTTAATTAATTTGAATAACTAATTCATATATAGGCATGGAATAACGAGTATTATTTTATGAATCGTGAGCAATTGTTTATTAATTAATTTTTATGTGTACTTGATTGTTATTGTTTGAATTTATTCTTAATGT
Source organism: Rubia occidens (assembly GCA_032360425.1). Taxonomy (NCBI): domain Eukaryota; kingdom Viridiplantae; phylum Streptophyta; class Magnoliopsida; order Gentianales; family Rubiaceae; genus Rubia; species Rubia occidens. Next base: position 6,674 of record JAUOBV010194175.1, read on the forward strand.
ATTTAAGACTGATGAAGTTGAATATTGTTAGAATAATGTTATGTAATTCCACCAATAAGTAATCGTTGGAAAGGGATAGTAAGTAGCGGGTTCTTGTGAAAAATAGATAACTCGTTAAGACAGTAATAGCAAGATGGGGAATAATTAAGCGGTCGTTACTACTTGCAAATACTTCGGTAATTGCTGTATCGGATTCTTTTTATTCTTAATGCCATTGAGGTGTTTATCTGGTTTAGCGAATACTTTTCGGGGGTATCTTTGTAACAGAAATAATTGGTTAATTCTAATTGGTCGATTGCCGACAAGATACGAAAAAATTGGGAGGGTTCAGTAAATACTTGTCGTCCTATAACTGATGGATCCATATGCATTGATTTATCTTTGCGTTGATGATCGATGTTTAACTAATGTGAGTTATTCCAAGCCGATTACTTTATTCATATATTATCTACATTTTTATATTTGTTAGTTTACATTTTTATTCATATTTGATATTTGTTAGTTTCCGTCATTAGTTGTTAGAACATTCTTGAAATTAAGGCGTGGTGGCTACACCAAAAGTGTTCTATATTAGTAGGTATTTTATTATAGTTATTGCTCTGTTTCTCGTGGGATCGACCTTGCTTATCGTTATACTAATTAGTATTCCTGAGTTTACAGGTATTTGGCGAGTGAAACGACGTTCACCAATGGCCCGATTAATGCACCCAAAATTTTTATTTTGATTTCTTACATTTTTAATTTAAATCTTGATGTTTTCATACCTTACGGAAAGACCTAAAATTATTTACAATAAATTATATTTTTCCATTCTCTATAACTAAAGACTAATTTTATCATATTTCAATGCATAACTCAATCTTTCTCTTCATTTGTATAATTAGTGTTAATCATTTGTCATTAGGATTAACAGCAATACTACTTTTCATGCATGTTTAATTATGCGCGCGTCACATATGTAATTTGAATGTTTTCAATATTAAATTAATTCAGCTTATTATTAATATTTTAAAATATACTATTCCAGTTTAAGGACATTAAGAATTGAGTGTATGCTTTGTAGGAAGATCTAAACAAAGAAGCTGTGAATAATCAAGCATGTCTCAGTGATGCCATTCCTAGCCCATTGGTAAAGCTCCAAACAAAGTGGGAAGCTGTCCGGAGTCAGCATTTGGTTCTTTCTCTGTATCGGCCCACCTGACTACCGAGGGACGGTTGAATCCTAATACTCCCTCCGGTTCACTTACTTTTGACACTTGAATTTAGAAAATGTTGAATTAGTAGTTGAGAATGCATTGAAAGAGTAAAAAGTAAATTGAGTGGTTGAAATTTGCCAAAAGGAGAAGGAGCCAATGTTAAATCATTTGAAAATGATCTTTGTCTGCCCCGATCCATTAGAATTAAGAAGGAAATTCGTCCGTCTCATAAATGTCAGTGTAGTTTAGCCCCCTCAAATTTTGCCCTGATTCCGCCACTGCACACAAACCTCCATTTTATGTTTCCCGCTGAGGGATTCGGTGCACGTGCGACTCACATCATAACCAAGAAAAATTTGACTACAATCATCCAAGAGTGATTATATGTAGCGTTCCATTGGAATGAGTATTACAGCATCTACTCCAACAGAACCCTCATGCAAAATATGAATCAGGAGCAATTAATTGTTCTTCCCGTGACAGTGCTTACTAATTGAGTTTATATAAGTAATCAGTCAAACTATCGTTTGTTGGGAGAAATGAATCTGCAGAGTCAATGAGTAAACGGCATCAAGAAAAATGTCGCAGTCTAAAATTGATTGTCCCACGACAGATTTATTTTACAAGCATCAAGCTATCCAATTGATAGCCATGAACAACCTGACAAGAACCAGTAATTATGAATGAAACATCCTTGTTAAACATGCTCAATGCACCCAGCAAGCCCAAGGCATGAAAAATGTCAGTTAAACATTGACTCAATGAATTTATAACCATTTTTTAAGGTATAAACGTTGATGTTCTTGTAGAAACATAGTTGTTACAGTGCGGATTATTTCAGTTCTATCAATAAGCCGTGAACATTAACAAAGTGGACGTGAAATTCTCAGCAGAGCGTTTATGTACCAACAATTCAATTCCATCTTCTTTCAGGTCATCAATCATCATCGTCCGTAACATCTGTTTTTCGGGGACGTGACTTCCTCCTTTTCTCAATCTGAGCTTTCACATTGTTCTCCACCCCATAAGCTGTTTGAACAGAAACTCTTGGATCTCTCAATTCATACTGCAGTAGTGTTCCAAATGCTGCTCCAGATACAACAGTAGCAAGCCTAGAGTATATGAAAGTAAAACCTTAAAAGAACTAAGCAATCAAACGCATTATAATCCAAAGGCTATAACCTTTGACTCCGTTGACTTTTTAGTCAACCGTTTGATAGCCAGATTTTATTGAAAAGACCATTTTACCCTTGTCAAACAAAAAAATCAAATTCTATTTTCCCTTTTTTTTTCTTCCTCTGTTTCTATTTTATTTTTCTTCCTCCGGTACATTTTTGCAGCTGCTCTCTGCCCTCCTTTTCCTTTCCGGCGATGGGGTTGAACGACACTGGTGGTGAGCGTGGAGAGGGAGGAGAGGCCTGGTTCCGGGAGCGATAGGGGGGCAATCTGGGAACGACGAGTCGGGTTTGGGCGCAAGTCTGAGGAAGGTGGCGAGTAAGAGCGGGCTTGTCGTTGGGGCGGAAGAGTTCTGAGTGGGGTGTGAGCTACGTGGGGAGAGAGTTGCGCTGGTGTGAGCTCCGCCAAAGGGTGTGGTGGGGATCAGAGAGATCCTCCGCCACCATCGGAGGTGAGATGGAAGAGAGCGGGGTGTGAGCTGGGCGGAGCCACCGAAGGCTGTGAGAATCAGTGGCTTGGAGTCTCGTCACTGAGAGATTGGCATGTATACTCAGATACCCGGGTACGGTAAATGGGTCATTGTACCGGTACCAGATACGGATTCGGTGCGGATTCGGTCTGGGGACGTCTCTGGTTTGACTTTTTAGGTACTTTGACCGGGTACGGGTATGGTCAACATGGAGGGTACGGTTTGGGATACATTGTACCCATTAATTTTGAATAAAAAATTATAAATAAGAAAAAAAAGGAAAAGTTGAAAATTAGAGAAAAACTTTTTGTTCGCCGGATTTGGAGAAAGAGTTTATTGTTGAAAATTGATGTTTTTCATTGATTTTTCATACTTATTGTTTTGCTTTTCGTCGACTTGGACAATGAATTTGATTTGGTATTTGTTTATTTTAGTCTTATTGTTTAAGACATCGAAGTATAATCTTGTTATGTAGTTTATTTGCTAATTATTATGATAAATATTAATTTTAAACTACATTTGGATGTTTTCATTTACTTTAAATTTATTACAATATAAAATTATATCATTTTTTATTTAGAAATTATTAATTATTAATATATATGTATATATATTTAATTAATTTTTATTTATAATTGTACTTATTTCATACTCGTACCCCCTAATTTTTAATTTATCGAATCTCGTACCCAGAATCGTATCGGTGTTACTAAGCATGTATATCTTCAATGGGAGGCACAAGACTTGGCACAAATTGTTCCATCACTTGAACCGTATGGTTTAGACCTTTTGTCTGTGAGTTATGGAGCTATGTTTATCTCCCGGCCTTCTTCCTTTTATTGTTTGTCACTGGTTATATCATATTCATGGTTTTTTATTCTTTTCATTTTACTATATTAACTCTATGTGTCAAGTTTCGTTGTTGCTTCCTCGCTGATGACAGTGATTTTCAACTGTGGCAGCGATTTCCGTTGGTGGTCTCAATTTTGGACTACGGAGGAGCGGCAATTTCCAATAGAGCAGCAAAGAAGATAAGGGTATTTTAGGCATCAATTTTAAACCTTTTTAGTCAAAGACGTTTTCATCATTTCATTTCTTATCACAGCCGAAATTTCATTGGTCAACACCGAAATGAGGAAGTTCGGTTATATCGGCACAAATTTTTTAAAAGTTGGAATTAGAGTGACACATACAATAATTAGTGATGGTTAAACTGACACTACTGTATCTTATATTGGAGGGTTATATTGACACTTTCACCTTAAAGTTGGGGTATTTATCCCTAAATTTTAAACTTGCACGACAATCCAAAAGATTCCAAACTTATTGTTTTCAAAAAAAAAAATCCAAACTTACGCTACAAATTCCAAACTAACACTACTTTCCAAGCTAACACAAATCAAAATGGCCCTAATGAACAAGCACCCGCCGACTTCAGCTCCTTCGTCACCGCTCAACAGTTGGCTTTTAAAAGAACAACGGGCAAGATTGGATACAGGAGCTAGAGTCACCACTCACCAGCCTGTAGAAGAATAAGAAGTTAAAAAGAGTCACAAGATACGGAAACTTAGTTGACTCAAAAAAGAAATGAGTGTAATCGCCGTTTGCTATCTTGAACTAACTTGTGAGTGCGCCTTGGGAAAGACAACCATTTGTAGCTTGAGGCCTGCATTTATTTAAATCATGCAATTGCTATTCAACAAAACAAATTAGATATCCTAGAAAAAATGCACCGACAAAATGGCATCAAACTTCAGACGCATAGCTATGATAATCTTGCACGTTGTCTGAATAATGACAAGAAGTCCTGCTATATAGCTACTCCAATAGCTTGTACGATAGGCGTCGGCCCTGAAAATTTTGAAGTCCACCAATAATATGAGTTTCTACCGTAACCATCCACCTGATAATACAGGTCAATATACTGAAATTCCTGATCTTTCATCATCAAAAAGTTCTGCAACAACTTCCAACACATTCTCTATGACACCACCTCTAATTAGATTTCTAACCACATCAATCAATGTGAGTTTTGATCAAACTCTCCATCAACATGATAAAGCTAGTCATGCTTTTACCATAGTACCCACACTATCCAAAGGCGATAGGTTGTGTAGAACATGGTTCGAGTAGAATCACGTAGGACGATATTTGGAATTTTGAACTCCCCATCTTCCTTATCAAATGAAATATCTAAGAGAAAAGTTCCTATAGTGAACTTGACCCCTACCGCTCTCAACTATGTGATGGACAGGCATATGGCAAAATAAAATTTGTATCGCATTCCACTCGGAGAATTAGAATTTGGATCGAAACTGACCACTCTATGCTTCTTGGTAGGGGTGTTCATGAACCGGTCCGGACCGGTAAAAATGGACCGAACCGGACCGGAATACAAAGACCGGAACCGGATATATAGAATTCCGGTCCGGTCTCCGGTCCAAGAGTTTTTAGGTTTCCGGGTTCCGGTCCGGTCCGGTCCAAGACCGGAATT
>JAUOBV010194282.1:0-12007 GCA_032360425.1 Rubia occidens
ATTTATTTCAATTCAGCATATTTATATTTTTTTCAATTCAACATATTTATATTATTTCAGTTCAGCATATTTAAATTTCAGTTTTTCAGTTCATTTTATGAAATGATGAATTGCACATACACGGACAATAAAATGAACATTAAAATAATTATATTTGATATTAAAATTCATGTTAACAGAGTTATCTGCACTTCAGTTCAGTTCATTCATTTAATTTCAGTTCACTTTATTTCAGTTCCAATCAGCATGAATGCTTATGATGAAATTTAGATTAATGCAGTCATATTGTTACTATTTTTCAGTGCACTTATTTTAAATTTAGTTCGCCTCAATGCAGTTTAGATCAGTTCATTGCAGTTCATTTCATCATAGTTTTTGATAAATGTTTTTCTTTTTACACTATTTTAAACTAATATAAATTCTTAGAAATAATTTTTAGTTAATTTTAAGAAATAAACTTCATTTTTCAATTTAATTTTATTAAAATCTGTTCAATATATTTATACTTATTTCAGTTCAATTCAGTATATTTATATTTATTTCAATTCAGTATATTTATATTTATTTCTTATCAGATCAGTTCAGATCAGATCAGCTACAGAGAACAGGGCCTTAATAGTGATCAAGAGCGGAACTAAAAAATTTACTATCAGAAGGACCGGAATAGTAATTACACATTTATGTAAAAGCATTTTTATTAAATTTAATAATTTTAAACCTCTAATTATCTCAAAAATAAAAATTGGGGACCGGGCATCCCCAATCCCCCTATGTTTCACCCCTGGCTGTCAAGTATTTTTTTTTTTTACTTATTTGATCGGAATGTAAGGGTAAAAATCCAAAAGATACAAATTTGGTAATCAACGATTGACTATTAGATGTTCCATTTATATAATTTGACCAGCCGTTTATTTTAGTAGATTAACATTAGTTATTTATAAAAGTATTTAATAAATCTAATTGCTGTTAGTTAATGTCAATTGTTTGATGTAAATTAGCATTTAAGAACATAGATACATTTCACAAAGATCGAAGCATGGTTTCTAACTGATTGATCACACTCAACCTATTAATGATTGATGTTAATTTACTCTTTTTTTAAATTAAAATCGTTTAGTGACGGAGATTTTAGAGAACCCAACCCTTTTCATTAATGATGATTAGATTGGCCAAAATCATTTACAATGATTTGATCTTATTACAATGAGTCGGGAGAAACCCGTAACACAAAGGAGTTAAAAATTGTAAATTACATATCTAAATCCTTTGTGCCTATTTGAGAACTACACTAATTCAGCCCATAATCAAACCCAAATTGGTTCAAATGTGACCCAAATGGAAAACAATAGATCTGGAGTTGATTCTTCTCTTCCAGCTAGCTGTGCAAATTCTCCAGAGTAAACCTAACCAAATAATCAAACCATTCAAACAACCCAATCTTATAGATCTAATATTCTACATCGAGGCCACATATCTGCACTCATCAGAGCTCTGGCCCCGCCAAGACCATGCTAGAGAGCTTTTGCTAGAGTTTGTGGCAAGATTTCTCCTATGATTAGACTAAATCTAATATTTGAGATGAAAAATGAAATGAGTTTGGTGGTTTTGACAACAAAAAGAAGAAGAAACGGAACTGGAAAAAAAGAGAGAAAACGAAATAACATAACTAAAAGCATCCCACCCAAAAAAAATGAAGAAATAAAGAAAAAGAAACACCCCAACAATCAAACCGGAAAAAACAAAGACCAGTGAGTTCCTAAAATATTTAGTCAACCAGATATGAAAAACTCTTGTCCTCATTTCGCCGTTGTCGTGTAGAGTTCCTCAGTGAAAATGGAGTGGTCACGCCATTAAAAAACCAAAAAACACTTATTGTCGCCGTCGCGACATAGACTCACGGCTAAGTTTTTGAGGTGCCTAGTTGACCGAGTTGCGAAAAGTACCTGAACTCAGGCTTAACTCGGGTTGGCCTAACCGAGTCCATACCGAGTTGGGTGAGTTTTTCCAGCTCGGACGTAGGGTCGGGAAAAGCTCTCCGCCTGCTGGACGCCGCCGTGACGCTGAAGAGATGCCGCCATGAATACTGCCGGATCCAGACCCGAGAAAGTCGGGATAACTCAGATCTGATCCGCGACCTCATCTCTGGCCCACAAGAGTTGTTATGACTTATGAGAAGAGGTATTTTAGTAAACACTCAACTATAGTCAATTTCTTTATTAAAGAAATTCATTTTAATTTTTTTCTGATTGTTTTAATGAAATAATAATTGAACTGAAATAATTTGATCCGGAACAAAAATAAATTAGACATAAATTTTTTTTTTAACTTGAGAAAGGTTTGGGCCATTAAGTTGACCTTTATTTAATGAATTAGGCATTGACTCCAGTAATAGAAGTCCGGTGTTGGTTAAAATTGAGACTTCAGTCTAATAAATCAAGTCCCATAAAAAATATATAATGGGGTGATGGTTTTGAAAATAAGAAAAACAAAATTTTAGTGCCAAAATATGTGGTCAAATTTTAATAGATAATAGTGCCTAAAAAGTAAATGTGTAATTTAGACTGGGGCGGAGGGAGTATTCCTTTTGTCCCAATGAATTCGTACACGTTTTAATCAACTTTTCCATACTCCTTCCATTCCATCTCAAATTGCACGGATTCTTTTTTACACTTATCAAGAAATTTTTCTAACCGTTAATATGTTTAACTTCGTATAAAAATGGCAAACAAAAAAATTACTTTTGAAAAAATACCTGTTATGGCGAATCCAACAATCACATACGATAATATTATTGCTTATATATTGATAAAATATAAACGACTTTATTAATGGTGCATTGATATCACATCAATGACACACCTCATCAATGATGAATGTTACAATATATAATGCTATAACAAACCAAAGTCTAACGGAAATAGGATTATGAGTACATTAGGAAATTACCTTTTATAACTAATTCTATAAGATAACTACCATTTATGACATTTTCCTACAAGGGAAAGTATTTCTATTTCCTTATCACCCTCCCTCAAGTTGGAGCATGATGTTCAAGAATGCCCAACTTGCGAATAGGATTATGTAAAAAAATCATTCAACAGCGATGCTGGCTTGCTCAGCAGCATCGAAACTGGAACCAGGAGTAGTAATTGGTGCAGATCAGTGACACACATGATCTGCGGTACCGCAGGTCGGACGCGGCGGCGCGTAGGGTACGAGCGGTATGTGAAAAACACGCACGGCGAATTCGGGTAGGCACAAACAACAAACGTTCACAGCAGTTGGTGAAGAAGTTGTGGCGACCGTCAGGTGCAAAATTGGTAAATCAAGTAGGTAGAGGTACAGTGGCACGTAAAGTCGGGCAGTGGCGCGTGAACATCACTCATCGGCATATCGGAATAGTACAGATCGCGGCAACCGTTGAGGTGACAGCGGCGATCAGAAAAATAGCAACTGGCAGGACAGTCGACGACGGTGGCGGCGCGTGCAGTGTAACGCGCGGCTTGACGGCGGCGACTCTAGCAGAACACGGTAGCAGATTTATTTAGGGTTTAGGTCTCAGAATTTTTAGGCTATGATATCATGATAGAATATAAAAGAACTTATTAATGGTACATTGATATCACATCAATGACTTCATCAATGATGAAGGTAACAATATATAATGCTATAACAAACCAAAGTCTAGCGGAAATAGGATTCTAAATCTATAAGGAAATTACCATTTATAACTAATTCTATAAGGAAACTAACTCTATAAGGTAACTACCATTTATGACCTTTCCCTACAAGGGAAAGGATTTCTACTTCCTTATCATATATCTACTCAAATATGCAGTCAAAATTTGATAGAGAATAATGTCAAATAGTAAGTTTGCAGTTTGAGTTGGGACAGAGTGAGTATCATATTTGACCATCGATCACTTTAGTTACACATATTGATGGTGTAATAATATTCTCAGACCATGTCTCAACGTAAATTACAAGTTTACTATTAACATAAAAAGAATAGAGAAAAATATGTTTTTAACCCTATATGTTGTTCGAAAGTGCAGATATAACCTTGTAAAATTTAAAAGTGCAAATTTAACCCTGGATTTCGTTGACCAAATTGTCAACAGCCAATTTGGCCTGAAATTGATAAAATGACCATTATACCCCTGATTTAAAGATTTTAAAAAATAAATAGAAAATGACCAAAATAGTGTCCCCCTTATTAACATTTCTCCTTTCCTTTTCCCATTTACTTTATTCTCATTTTATCTTCTACTTTCGAAAATTGGTTCCCTCGTCGCCGGTTCCCTAAAAAATCATCAACCTGGGCAACACAAGGGCTGAGGTTGAGATGAGTGGTAGGGGAGAGGAGCGGCGAGATGGTTGGAGGCGGGCTAGGGTTGAGATGGGTGGCCGGAGAGAGGAGTGGCGGGCTGGACGACGACGAGCTAGGGTTCATATGAGCGATGGGTCTGCGAATCGGGTTTGAATGAAAATTGGGTCTGCAAATTGGGTTTAAAAGCGGAGGTGGTGGTCAGTGGGTTTCAAGTTCAGTGGTGGGGAGATGTGGGGAGGCGGCAGGGGAGGGGTGTAGCGATTCCGGGGGCTAGGGTTTTCGGCAGGAAGAGGAGGAGCTGTAGACTGAGGTTGAGATGGATGGCGGGGGAGAGGAGGAGAGGCGAGATAGGCGACGAGGTGGCTAGAGTTGAGATGGGTGGCCGGAGAGAGGAGCGGCGGGCTGGACGACGGCGGACTAGGGTTCATATAAGCGTCGGGCCTGCGAATTGGGTTTGAATGAAAACCGGGTCTGCAAATTGGGTTTTAGAACGGGTAAGGGCGAAGCCAGAAATCATTAGTGCCAGAGGCTGATATGCAAAGAAGAAAAAAATCTCCAATTTTTTTTTTATATTAGAGGGGGCTGAAAAAAATTTAAAAATTTTACCCCAAAATTTACCGTAAATTTTAGCTCGGCGGGGGCTCTCCTCCCCTAAAAGCGGGGGTGATGTGGAGGTGGGATGTAGGGGTGGGCGTCGGGTCGGGTTGTTCGGGTTTCGGGTTGTTCGGGTCGGGTTATTCGGTTTTGCCTCTAAAAAGTCGAAAACCGAATCCGAACCGAATAACCCGAATAAACCGAATAAACCGAACCGAATTTTAAATTCGGTTTCGGTTCGAATTCGGATCCTATCCGAATAAACCGAATTGCAAGTTAACATTTTAAACCCTAAATCGACGCACTGATAAAAAAACAGATGCAAATCACGATCGAAAGCAATGAGTGGTCGTTTCCTGCACACAAGGAGTTAGAACTTTCGTAAGTTAGATGAAGAAGAACTTCGGCGAGGATTGAGATGAAGAAGAAGAAAACGAAACACAGAAATTTGGGGATTCGAGGAGTTTAGGTGATGAAGGAGTTTATAGACTTTACCATCAGTCGCCGGAAAACGGAAGGAGTTTTGATGATGAAGAAGAAACGGTAAGAAATCAACTTTGCCTCTCCCTCTCGCACTGTTGAAGTGATGAAGAAAACTAGAAAACTGCAGTTGGTGACTTGGTAATGGTGGCGGTCTCGGTCTGAATCGAATGAAGAAGAGAAACAATTTTAGGGTTACTACATATTCACATTTTTTGGGCCTTATGTAATCAATTTCAATTTTGGCCCATCAGCTTTGAGAATTTGGGCCATCAGCTTTGGCTTGGTAATGGGAATTTGTGGCCATCAGAATTTGCGAATTTGGCCCATGAAATTAGAACTTTAGGATTATATTAATATATATATATATATATTATTTATTTATTGTAATTCGGGTTTCGGGTCGGTTTTCGGGTTGAGCTTTCATATCCAAAACCAAACCAAAAACCATATTCAAAATTCGGTTTATTCAATTCGGTTATCCAAAAACCGTATTCTTAATTCGGTTCGGGTTATTCAAATTCGGATAATTCGGTTTTCGGTTCGGTTTTCGATTTTCGGTTTTTTTGCCCACCCCTAGTGGGATGGGCGGTGGTCAGTGGGTTTCAATTCCGGTGGTGGGGGAGATGTGGGGAGGCGGTGGGTGTGGTGGAAGAGGCGATGGTGGCATGGCGAATTTGGGCGAAGGTGGTGGTGCGGGGTCTGAGGTGGTGGCACGGTGGCAGATCTGGGCGGAAGGATTAGTGCAGAGATAGTGGTGCGGGGTCTTAGGCGGTGGCGGATCTGGTTGCGGAGGAGCTCGGAGGCGGCAACTCAGATTTAGGGTGTTTGAAGAGGTTTAGGGTGTGACGTTGGAGAAGAAGAAGTTTAGGGGGTATAATGGTCATTATATATTTACTTATAAGTTTAGGGGGTATTTTTATCTTTTCACTTTGGGCCAGTGTCTGAATTGCATCAGTCAATGTCTGAATTGCGTAAATTGGGTAAAACTGCACATTTTAAAAATCTTATAGGGTCATTCCTGCACTTTCAGATTTTACAAGGTTATTCTTGCACTTTCTCAATCTTAGAGGATAATTTTTTACACTTTTCCCAAAAGAATATTGTGATATAACATAGTATTAGATTCGTAATATATATTTTTAAAGTATTAATATTTAATAATTTTTAATTAAAATTATAATAATTAATTTGCATTAATATTTATTAAATCAAAATAAAAAAAATTAATCAACTATCAACAAATTAAAGTACTCCATTACAAAATGGACCAATAAGAGATTCTTAAAACTTCAAAATAGCTATCTATGTTTACTCCATATAAAATGGGCCTAAAAGATATTCTTAAACCTTGAAAATAGTCAAAATAGAGCAAACTAATAGAGGGAATTGGATTCTGAACATAACTTTAAGACTGTTGACAACCTAGAGTTTCCATACTTGAGGCGTACTTTGCATTTGGCTACTTTCTGGGTAGGCTCCATCTTACACACCACCATATGTGGCTGAGGATGTAATGCACTTCTGTGCTTTCCGTTGATTTTTTCCTCCCAGGTCGCTCGGTTTTGTGTCTGAACACTACACTCTAATTCTCATTACTTCCATCCGTTCCAGCCTAAATTACACATTTACTTTTTTAATACTGTTTTCTATCAAAATTTGATCGCATATTTGAATAGATATATGAGCAATAGTATATACACATGTGATATTGTTCAATTCATCGTAACAAGTAGTTTCTAAATATCAACTTTTTATTTACCGTTATTATATGTAGGTGAACATATTAACGGTCAAACATGTTCCTTTAATAGCGTGATAATGATTGCTGCGCAATTTAGGCTGGGACGAAGGGAATAATTTATTATGCCATTCGTGGGGCGGAACTGAGGATCGTTCTTCTAAAACTGATAATTTATTATGCCCTTCGTCTCAACCTAGGGCGAAACATAGGGGGGTCGGAGGTGTCTGCTTCCCCCCCCAACTTCATTTTTATCATTGTTATTTTATATTTTTCTTGTATTTTTGTTTGTTTTTCATGGTAAAAATGAGGTTGTGGTCCCCCTCAAAATAATACTTACCGTAGAGCATAATATACGTAGAATACTGAAGAATCACAGTACGATTTAAGAAGAAAATAGTTTAAAATGGTAGAACTCTTTGTTTTTAATTGTTGAGTTCAACAAGATATATAATTTTTTAAATCTAATTTTACCTCTAATATTTATCCAAGTTATACTTGAAATGTTTTTAACAGAAATGATTTTTATCTATAAATATTTATCCGCATTACGTATGTTTAAATAGACTATTGTGCCTTGTCTTGCCTCTTCCCGTCTTCCGGCATCAACTGCAACATCTGGACGAGCTTTTTCAATTATGGAAATATGTTTCAGCAATCGAATTGAAGATAATTTTTTGCGAGATTATTTGTTGGTCTATATCGAAAAAGATATTAGAAAGACATTTAATCTTGATTCGATCATCGATACTTTTTATATAATTAAATATAAGAGAACACACCTTAAATAAAAATAATAAGGTCGTCTATTTCAAAAATATAAATTTTGTATTTTCTTAAGCACTAGTTTGTTTTTCGTATTATTATTTTTTTCTTTAAATGAAATAATCTATTATGATTTGTTATTTTCATGATCGATTTAGAATATTTTAAATATGACTTTGGCACCCATATATAAAATTTCAGATTCCACCCCTGGTCCCTACTAAACATTTCAACTTTCTATTTTTGTCTGTTTCAATTGAAGGTTCACATTTTGACTATTTCTCTATTTGGGGTAAAATTTGTGATTGAAATTTGCCCAACTCATTTCAATCCACCACATTTGGCTGAAATTTGACCAAATCAATATACATAAATGTTCGTGTGAAAGGGTTATATGAATCTTTAATTGGGACAGAGGTAGTACTTCCTTCGGTCAAGTAATAATGACCCCTTTGATCGTAAATTGATTCTCCATAGCGTGTAGTTTGTAAATTTTTACTATTTGTTATTATATGGATTTAAAGTTATCAGTTGTCTAATATACTTTAAATATTTTTACATAAAAAAGTCATAATTAAAAAACCAAAGAAATACTTGAGATTTATCCAATTCATTGTTGTTAGAAAACATACCTACTAAATTGACTGTTACGAATAGCCCCTAATACAAGAATGAGTGTCATTTTTGTCCCAAAAACAGAAGGCAACAGCAAAATTTGGCTTGATGAGTTCTTCGGCACGCCCAACCTTTTTATGTCGGTCATTGCAAACATCCCTCAAAAAGGGATAAAAAAGAACCTTGACTTTTATTTGGACAAGAAGTATGAATTTCTTACTTCTGTTTCATTGGATGTGACACATTTTCTTTTTTTAAGTTATTTTTGTGAATTTGATACACTTTTCTTTTATGACAACATTCCTTCAATTTCATCCACTCATTCTAGTTTTTACTTTCTAAATTCAATTTTATTCACTCATTTCATTCACGTAAATCCAAACATCTAAATCTATAGTGTTATATCGAACAAAACTGAGGTAGTACATTGAAGGTAGATAATTTTGTGGATCATAATACTCCCCAATTTCTATTTTTGATAGCACACTTGATCAAGTTTAGAAATGTTTTCATTTGTTCAACACACATTTTACTAATAATAAATTTAAATTTATTATAATTTCACTCGACCAGTCTTCTTCTTCTTTTTCCTTTTATTTATATAAAAACACTCAACCAATCTAACTCTCCTCGTCCATTTGTCATTTCATTAATTCTTGTGTCAAAACTAAATGTGTTATTGAAAAAGAATGGAGGAAATGTTGTATTTTTCAAACTTACATTTAAAAAATATATATAAATTAAAGAGCAAATAACTTCAATGACCCTCGAATTATACCCATCGTTCACCTTTGGCCCTCCACTTTTCCCCCATACTTTAACCCCTCAACTAACAAAACTGGCAACTTATGGTATTTCCATCTGATTCAAGCGTTAACTCTAAAAAAGATTCCGTTAATTGAGGGTATAATTGTTTTTTCATCAGTTTCCTTTCTATTTTCCTATTTATTTTCTTTCCTATTTCCTTTTCCTTTTCATTTTCTTTCCTACCTTCCTTCTCTTTTCTTTTCTTTAGATCGCCACTCTCCCATTTTCTTCATATCGCCACCTTACATTGTCGCCCCACCACCCCACAGCACTGCTCACACCGTCGCCCCACCAAATTCCCCCGCCTCCTCCACCTGATAATGCCTCCGCCGGAACTAGGGTTTTCATATTTTTAGACCAAATGACTTCCGTTGGCGATGTGTATAATTCCATCACCCTCCTCCACCCTAATTCCACGCCCCCTTCCACCACCGGCAACCTCCATCCACCAACACTCCACTGCCGCTGCGCACGATGGATCTCAGCGACCTCTCGCAGTCGGAGCTCTACTCGTTCTCCCTTTAGTCTCCCAGAATGATCGATCTTGACGACGTTGTCGTCATCCCTCTCCTTATGCTCTCCCAGAATGATAAAACGATCAATTTTAACGACGCCGCTTTGCTCCGTCTTTGTCTTCTTCAACAACGTCGTCGTCATCCCTCTCCTCCTGCTTCGTCCTCAACAATGAAGAAGACTTGGTGGCATTATGTCTTCTCCGGCTTTCCCATGTGGTGGTGGAATGACAGACAGGCGGCAAAACTTACATATTTGGTGGGCGTTGTTGAACAAGAGAAGGGGGAAATCTGGTGGGCGTCGTAGAAGAACAGAATGGGGGCGTCGTGCAGAATGGCAGACGTGCAGCGTTTGGAAAAGAGAAGGGGGGGAAATAGAAAAGAGATAAAAGATAAAGATAAATGGAAATGGGAATTGACACTTTTGCCCTTTAATTTAACGCTGAAAATATACCCCAACGGATTTACCTGATAAAAGGGGCACAATTCACTAGTTTTGTAAGTTCAGAGGCCTAAAGTATGGGGGGAAAGTGTAGGACCAAAGGTGAACGATAGAGATAGTTCGAGAGTCACAAAAGTCATTTGCTCTAAATTAAATCATTAAAAGTGATGGAAATTTTAGTGAATCCAACTAATTATATCTTATTTTTTCAAAGGTTGTATTCGAAGTGATCTTGTAGTGCATAATATGAAATACATCCATTCATACATAGGCTCTAAAGATTTAAATTTTATATCATAACCTTTGCGGCAATAAAAAGTACATGGAGTGGTGCATAATGAAATGATCATCTATTTTCAGAGACATACAACTGGCATATTGAGCATGTTAAATCTTAAATCTCAATTCTTTAGGTCAAGATGTGATTCTGTTAGAGATTTTTTGCATGATTAGTGCAGAACATTATTAAGGAATAAAAATATTACTTGTAATTGTAATTAAATTATATCTCATTTTCCTTTTCTCTATAGGTCTTTTTAATGTACCTCATATCATGAATACAAACACATATTATTCTCATTATTTTCTACATGGTATCAGAGGCTAACATCCTGAAAGCTAAAACCCAAATACTTTAGTTGCCGACCGCAATCTACCGCCATCACAGTCGCGCGTTCAACTCACGTGCCGCCACCGACCTCGACGTAGCTCGTCGTCCGAATCCCAGATTACTGATTGTCGCCACATCAACTATGCCGCTGCAGTCGCCGATCCCAGTTTTTTGTTCCCGATCTCGTACGTGCCACACACGTGTGTCACACACCACCATTGGACATCACTCATTGCCACTGGTTTCCTCCAAACATCACCGCATCATTCTCCTACCACCGATCCGACCTGCCCCTGCTACTGCCGTTATGATCTACACGCGCAAATTTACATGCGCCGACACCTCTGCTCTACGTGCCGCCGCATCCATTTTGTTTTGCCATCCGATTTGCAGTGTGATTTTTCATCCACCGCAAATCCGCTCCGATGTCTACTTCTAAATCTAAATTATTTACACGCAATTTCCCTCAGCCTCCATTCATCAGCGCCGCCACCTCGCTGCCAGGATTTGTGGTTGTGCCCTCCGGATCCTTTCCCGATCTGATTTTGGTCTTTCGCTGTCTGACAACCAATGGAGTACGACCCTTTATTTATGTAATCAGTTACATTACCCTTCTAACCATGGGTCTAGTAAGCCTGCCTTACCTTGGATTCTTGACTCGGGAGCCTCATATCACATAACTGGTGATAAAGGTTCTCTTATTGACATTACTGCTGCTGCTGATTATGTTAATATTCTCCAGCTTGATGGATCTGTGTCGTTTGCCACCCGTTATGGTTCTATACGTTTTGGAGATACTACTCTTACTCATGTGCTTTATATACCTACCATGCGATGCCATTTATTATCATGCTCTGAATTGTTATCTGCCTTAAAATGTCTAACTTTGTTTACTTAAAATTATTGCATTTTATAGAAAATCAATACGAAAATCGTGATTGGCTTAGGTGAATAGCAAGGTGGTTTATTGGCTTCGTCTGCTAGATGCGTACGTTCAGTCACATGTCCTGTAGTCAGTTTCGGCAGTTACTTCAGTTTCGGCATCTTCATTTGATTTATGGCATCAACGTCTTGGACATACATCTTTTACGTTGTTGTCTTCTATTCCTAC
>JAUOBV010194496.1:0-12006 GCA_032360425.1 Rubia occidens
GTCAATGCTATTTGTATGTTTTTGCCGTTTAAATAGATGCATCACAGCATGGTCGATAAGTTGACTCAGGCTAAGAAAATCCAGCCACCAGCATGCCCAAGTAAGGCGTTGATTAATCCTTAGCCTGAAATAGCAAAACAATAATCACACCTCAGCATGTTCAAACATGATAGTGATCAACCCTCGCCTGTTCAGGCAGGGCCACTTTATAGTACCCTCAAGAAAAGGCGGCAACAATTGTTTGAAAATAAATTAAAACAAACCCCCTTATTAAACTAAAAGGAGAGAGGGAGGGAGAGAATGATCATATTACTGGCAGGAAAAACACACCTCGCACACATAGGCAGGGAGATGTAAGAAAGCACACTGACTCACGTAAGCAGGGAAATGAAATAAAGCAGACCTCAGATAAAAGATAAGAGTTTTTACAGGCATAAAATTGGAGGCCAAGAACATTAAGCCAAAATAAGCAGTCTCAATTTACAACGGTAAGGGACCTGTAGGCTAGCCTCTTAAGGCTGGTGAAAAGCACCCCTGGCCCCGCGCAACCAGGGAGAGGTTAGCCAGCATCTTCAAGCAGATGCAAGGTAAAGAAAGTAAGCAAGCAAGAGCAATGCCACGAAGATGCCTTCCCCACTAGCACATTCAGGTAAAATTCACAAAAATGATGGAATGCATTCCACCTTAGAACATTAAATGAGAAAAGGGTGGCAAGTACCTATGGCTGTCGACAATCAGAGAAGTGCAGGTCCCAGTCAGATTCTTCAGGCGGAATTTTACGGAGCTATGATGCAGAGTCTAAGTCGACACGGCATGCAGCAAAGTATAGTTCTGCCTGAATATTAAGGACAAAATGAGAGAGTTTGGCCGATATTTAGAAGGCCCGGATGCAAAGCCCAGGCCTAACAGTAGGGTCGAAATGTGTAACCCAGGAATAATTTTAGGGAGTTACGATGCAGAGTCCAAGTCGATGCAGCAGACATGAACATATAATTCTGTCAAACATTAATAAGGCCAAAATGAAATATTACGGTCATGACCTTGAAGGCTCGGATACAGAGTCCAGGCCAATGCCACCAGGGTCACAATGCACGACCCAGGCAGAAATTTATGGAGCTATGATGCAGAGTCCAAGCCGACGTAGCAGGCAGCAACGTATAAGTCTCCCAAATATTAATAAGACCGAATCAAGAAAGTTTGGTCGTGGTTTAGAACACCCGGGTGTAGAGTCCAGGCCAACGCCAACAGGGTTATGATGCACGACCCAGTTAGAATTTTACAGAGCCGCGACGCAGAGTCCAGGTTGACTCAGCAAGCAGGGACATAAAATTTCATCGAAGATTAATAAGGCCGAAGAAATAAAGTTTTGTCGTGATTTAGAAGGCCCGGATGAAGAGCCCAGGCCGACGTCAGCAGAGTCGCAATGCACTACCTAGGCAGAATTTATAGAGCTGCGATGCAGAGTCTAGGCAAACGTAATATGCAACAACGTTTAATTCAGTCAAAGATTAATAAGGCTGAAACAAAAGAGTTAGGTTGTGAACTTGAAGGTCCGAACATAGATTCCAGGCCAGTGCCAAAAGGTCGCAATGCGCGACCCATGCAGAATTTTACGAAGCTGCAACGTAGAGTCCAGGTCAACTCAGCAGGCAGCTACATATAATTTTTTCAAAGATTAATAAGTCCAAAATGAAAGAGTTTGGTCGTGATCTTGCAGGCCCGGACACAGAGTCCAGACCGATGCCAGCAGGTCACAATGGGCGACCCAAACACAATTTTACAAATCTATGATGCAGAGTCCAGGTCGACTCAGCAGGCAGCGACGTATAATTTTTCAAATATTAATAAGGCCGAAACAAAAGAGTTCGGTCATGATCTTGAAGGCCCATAACAGAATTCAGGCCGATGCCAGCAGGATCACAATGCATGATCTAGGCAAAAATTTACGAAGCTGCGATGTAGATTCTAGGTCGACATAACAGGCAGCGACGTATAATGCTTTCAAATTTTAATGAGGAAAAAGAAAGAAAGTTTGGTTGTGATCTAGAAAGCTCGGATGAAGAGCCCATGTCGATACCAATATGGTCGCAATACATGAATAAGGCAGAAATTTGCGGAGCCACGATGAAGAGTCCATGTCGATGCAATAAGAAGCAACGTATAATTCTTTCAAATATTAATAAGTCCGAAATGAAAGAGTTCGGTCATGATCTTGAAGGACCGGACACATAGTCCCAGCCAATGCCAGCAGGGTCGCAATGCGCAACCCAGGCAAAATTTTATGGAGCTACGACGTAGAGTTTGGGTCGACTCAATAGGCAGCGAGGTATAATTCTTTTGAAGATTAATGAGGCCAAAAAAAGAGTAAGGTCCATGAACTTGAAGGCCCAAACACAAAGTCCAGACCAATGCTAGAGGGTCGCAGTGCACGATCCAAGCAGAAATTTACGAAGCTGCGAGGCAGAGTCCAAGTCAACGCAGCTAGAAAACTACGTATAATTCTATCAAATATTAATAAGGCCGAAATGAAAGATTTTGGTAGTGATTTTGAAGGCCGGGACACATATTCCAGGTTGATGTCAACAGAGTCGTAATGTGCAACCCATGCAGAATTTTAAGAAGTTGCAATGCAACGTAGATTCCAGGCCAACTCAGTAGGTGGTAACGTATGATTCTGTCAAGGATTAATAAGGCCGAAGCAAGAAATTTCATTCCTAATTTAGAAGTCCCTGACGAAGAGCCCAGGCTAACGCTAGCAGGGTCGCAATGCATAACCTGGGCAGAAATTTACGGAGCTGTAATGTAGAGTCCAGGTCGATGTAGTAGGCAACAAGGTATGATTCTATCAAATATTAATAAGGCGGAAGCAAATAAGTTTGTTTGTGAAGGTCCGGACGTAGAGCCCAGGCTGACGCCAGCAGGGTTGAGATACATGACTCTGGCAGAATTTTATGGAGCTGCGACACAGAGTCTAGGTCAACCCAGTAGGCATCAACGTATAATTTTGTCAAATATTAATAAGGCCAACACAAAAGAGTTCAGTCGTGATCTTGAAGGACAGCACACAGAGTCCAGGCCGATGCCAAGAGGGTTACAATGCGCGACCCAGGTAGAGTTTTACAGATGTGCAATGCAGAGTCCTGGTCGGCGCAGCAGACAGCAACGTATAATTCTGTCAAAGATTAATAAGGCCAAAAAAATTTTGGTCATGATTTAGAAGTAACAGAGGCACAGCCCATGCCGATGCCAGTGGGGTCCCAATGTACGACTCGGGTAGAATTTTACGGAGCTACGATGTAGAGTCCAAGTTGACTCTACAGGAAACGACGTATAATTCTGTCGAAGATTAATAGGGCCAAAATGAGATATTTAGATCATGATTTTGAGAATGCAAAGCCCGGGCCAATGCCAATAGGGTCTCCACGTACGACCCGGGCAGAATTTTACGGAGCTACAAAGCTGAATCCAGGCTGACACCAACAGGACCGCGACACAGATCGATGACTATGAGAGACTAAATTTAGATGCAAAGTCTCACCTTGAAGAACAAGGATGTACGCCAGTGACCACATTCCGACGAGTATTCAAGGCATTTAGACAAGTATCCAAGATGTTCGGACTTGTATTACCCCAATTTCTCGCGCTGTTCAGCAACACAACATCGAGCTAGAGAGGAATTGATAATGGGTTTGTAAGCGCATATCTCTACTTTAGGCCCAAGGGCCCAATGACTTAACCTGAAGGAGACACACTCCCTCAACCAATAAAAGAAGGCCAAAAGCCATCAACAAGGTAGGTCTTTAAGATAGCCTCTTAGGCACTGTAGCTTCACCTTCTTCACAACCATTTCTCCGACCTGACTTGGACATTGGAGAGGGTGTGGTCATACACTACCCTGCCCTAAGTGACCCATGCTATTTTACAGGTATCCATCTACGTCAGAATTATGCCGGAAGGAGGCCTAAAAAGAGACCAATTCAGAGCTTCCACAACAGCTCCAACAGCTCATGATAATAAGCTCTATGCTAAGCCTATGAAATTTTTTGGCATTAACATGTATCTTCGCCTTGAGTACTCAAGCCCCCTGATTCATTGCAATCTGAAGGCTAGTAATATTCTCCCTTGGATCAAGACGAGGTTACTCATATGACTGATTTTGGAATTGTAAAACTGTTTAGTAAAGATGGAGACCGCATCACAATCAGCAGAACACTAGCCACTATGCTATCTTGCACCAGGTATAAGCTTCTTTTCTTTATTCCATGATTTGTTAACCTTTTGGATCAAGAAAACAACATAAAAATAGTATTGTCAATTGTTTGTTTTGCAAAATTTTCTATTATCGATAATAGAGAATGAGATCGGTAATATTGCATATAAATTTAAACATAAGAGTATGGATTGGAAGGATCTAACTCCGAATCATGACGATGGAAGTTATCACACGAATGAATCCCAACAATGAGATGATTGGAGAAAATTTGAGCAAAAAGAGTGTTGGTTAAAAAATTTGTAGCAATGTAAGAAACAAAATTTATGGTCACTGGTCATATGAAAACTTGTTTTGAAAAGAATAGTACGGAAAAGGTTTTTGGTTTACAAAAGAGAATTTGGAAAAATATGGTTTTAAGACTCATAAATGTGGACGTGATAAATCACTGCCTTTGAAATAAAATTTTCCCAAACCACATTGCAAGGTTCAGCGCGAGTGTTCTTTTCCCAAGGTTCCACAGGACCTCCGTTTAACTCGTGCACTTAAGAACTCATAAAAGAACACTTAGGAGGAACTCAAATTATGCTCAGAACTCATAAAAGAAGTTTAGAATAGAATAAAAAAGAATATGTGAAGTGTGTGTTACGAACTCCTCCTCACTGGCCTTTTTTATAGGCACTCCAGCCAATGATCAGAGGCAAAAAAATCTAGAGAACATGCAAGTAGTTGCAGCGAAGAATCAGAACCACTTCAACCCAGAGATCGGAACAATTTGCAACAACTGGATAGACTTTACCGAGTCAAAAATGCCACGTGGAATTTTAACAACTCAAAATTTGGAATTTAAATGTATCAATTTAAAATTATCATTGTGGTATTATTGACAAAGTTTTGTAAGGAGAGAAAAAATGAAAAAAAAAGTTTGGACCAAATTCAATCATTTTAGGAGTCTCAGAATGCTGAACTCTCAAGCTAACCATGACCGAAAAATTAATATAGGCTCAAGATGACACAACATGACACGCCCGCCTGCCTCGTCATGTCCAAATAGATGGTGCGGTCAGTCGGTCGGCGGCGGCGACGTACGCGATGGGTTTTTATTCCCCTTGCTCACTTAAAGTAATATTGAAATATTTCCCCATATAAACAAGAAATTCATCCCTTAAACTTTCCATGTGGGATAATGAGTAAAAGACAAGTTTTCTTTATTTCCTTAAAATTTGATTTTGAGCTGAAAGGCTCATTTGCATTACTAACAATCTCCCACTAATGCAAAAGGGCAAAAAGGTAATTTTCTGAGCATATGCAAGTTCAACACTTAAGCATTAGTATCTTGCGATTGAACTAATGTGTAGTGAATTGGTATGATCAACTTGTTTTCAGGGGTGAACATATCTGGAACTCCTAAACTAGTTGATCATTCCAAGAACACGTGTCTTACTTAAATAAAACTAGTTCTGCGATAATAAAAAACTTATAGTGGTCACAGTTTCCTTGGGAAAACTCATGAGTGCTCTAAAAAGACAACCCTTAAAAGTATTTCATAAAAGAAAGGTCAATCATTTACACTCAAGAAGGTCCATCCAGCAAGCCTTATTAGACCACCCAATTAGGGCTATGGAAAGATTAAGAACGATTCATCGTTCAACCTCATATAAATTTTGGTGAAACCCACATGTCTGTCACAAATTAGAACTATCTTGGATTTATTAAGAGCCTTAAGCTCATCCTCTCAACATACACATATCATAGGAATTGGTAGGTTTGTATGTTTGTGGGTCTTTCCTTGGTTTCATTTGACTTTAAGTCGTTTGAGAAACAACAAGAGTATCCACCAAGAATTCCTCACCTAGTAGGGTTCAACCTTATTCCCCTAGATAAATTTTGGACTATCTTTCTACTTAGTCTTTTAGTAAATGGATTGGCTAAATTTCGTTCTAATCTTACGAATTTTAAAGCCAGTACTCCAGTCTCGATCATATTTCTCACATCCATGCCTAATATGTGTATGTATTTTATTACCATTGTAAGCTTCATTTTGGGCAACACCTAAGGCTGCCTGAGAGTCACATAAAAGTGAGACAGGTGGAGTGAGTTTTCCCCACATGGAATATCTGCCATAGCCACTCAGTTTCTTGCCCTGCCAAGTCTAGAGCTATAAACTCAATCTCCATAGTACATCGAGCTATACAAGTCTGTTTAGAAGACTTCCACAAGATGGAAGCTCCTCCTAAGGTAAAAACACAACCGATATTGGAACTTACTTCATTGTTGTCAATTACCAGTTTGAATCAAAATATCCTTCTAAAACAGCGGGGTATCCTACAGTCCTAAGTCCATTGTACCTCTTAGGTATTTTAGTAATCATCTAAGGGAAACCCAATGTTCTCCACTAGGATTGTGAATGTACCTACTAAGTCTACTCACTCCATAACCAATATCAGGTCGAGTGTAGTTCATTAAAAACATTAAACTACCAATAATTTTTTTGCATAATCCTCTTGAGACACACTTCTTCCTTCAATTTTCTTTAGTGAATAGTAGAGTCATAAGAAGTTCTTACTGGCACTACATCAAAACTATTGAATTCTCAACACCTTTTCAACATAGTGAGACTGGGATAGAATAAAACCATTATTTTCTTAGTAACCTTTACTCCCAAAATTACATCAACCTTCCTAAATATTTCATTTCAAATTTAGAGGACATGAATCTTTTAGTCTCACTAATAGAATCAATGTATGTTCCAAATAACAAGAAGTCATCTACATAGAGATAGATGATCACACATTCAGAATCAAATAGTTTGGAATACACACAAGAATCAGATCCATTCATAATGAAACCAATACTAATTATCGTTTTATGAAAATTTTCATACTCCCTCTGTCCCACCTCAATTTGAAAAAAGAAAATGAGATGGTAATTTCTACAGTAACAAAAGAGTACAAAAACTGGTAAAAGCTAGGGGGGAATTGTTGACGTGACAGTAAAAGACATAGGTCTTCTGCCATGAACAATAAATTTCAAAAAAAAACCCATCTATTATAAAGTTTAACATATTTCATCCTCCGCTGCCCATTGAATCATGATATTTATACTGAAGACAAAATCGAACCAACGACACAGCCAGATTTAAGATTAAAAAAGCATGATTCTAGACTTCAAAACCATAAAGAAGAACAGAAGCATAAGAACACTTACATATTAACACAAATTTAACAAGAAGGGTGTCAGAACACTTACGGATCGAGGAGAAAACCCAATATTGGGTTAAAAACAAGCCAAAATCGAGTGAAAATTTGATGAACGGGGCTTAGGAACACAGCGAAATGAGTGAATAAGAGAGAGGCAGGGTTGGCTTGAGAGGAAAACTGAGAGATAAGGGAGAATAAAGGGAGCGTGAAAAGTGGTGGGAAAGAGAGCATAAATTGGGAAAATGGAAAGTTAAAGCAAACGTGTATCCCTGGGAGAGGAAAAGACAGCTCTTAAACCAAAATCCTAATCCAATTAAATCAACCCATAAGCCCAGTAAATAAAACCAAATCCATGGAATTTTTTTTTGGATTTTTCACTCAAGTCAAAGGGGCTATTTTTAGGCTGATTGCAATTGTGAAATTTAGCCTAGGATAGCCCCAAAATAAAAATAAAAAGTGTTCTAATTGATTTGACACAAAGGAAGTACTGTTGTTTTGGTGCTTGTTTTAAACCATACAATGACATGTTAAGTTTATACACCTTATTTTCTTGGTTCATTATGGTGTACCCAGGGGGTTGTATTATATATTTTTCTTCTTCTAGATCACCATTCAAGAAGGCACTTTTAACATCCATTTGATGCATTAGCATTTTATGTATAGAGGCCAAGGAAAATAGTGCACGAATTATGATTATTTTAGTTACAGGTGAATAAGTATAAAAGAAGTCCACACCAAACTTTTGAGTAAACCCTTTAATCGCGAGTTTTTCCTTAAATCTGTCTACTGAACCATTAGTTCTTAGTTTTATTTTAAATATCCATTTGCAACCTAATGCTTTTGATTCCTTAGGAAAGTCTACCAAGTCTCATGTATGATTAAACATTATTGACTAAAGTTCATTGTTAATTGCTTCTTTCCAAAAAAAAAACTACATCTATAGACTTCATAGCATCTTCATAAGTTTTAGGATCTTCCCCAAGAAGGTGAAGAATAATTAGTGACGTATTTAATCCATCTACATCTTCGAGTTCAGTCATAAAAACAGTCACGAAACCAGGTCCAAAATCAGTTTCTTTTCTACGTCTCTTACTTCTTCAAATTCCATTTTTACCATGTTCGGGTACATTCACAGAAGAAGAACTGGTAAAAACAGTAATCACATTGTGTGATACATTGTTCATATTATTTAAAGGATACATGCATTAAAAAATCAACATCTCTATGTTCGCACATTGATTTATCATATAAACACATAAATCTATAAGCAGTATTATTTTTAGCATATCCCACAAATATGGCATCAGTGGTTTTAGGATCAATTGTGTTACATTTAAAAGTAGGAAAAGCTACTTTCGCCAAACACCCCCATACTTTTAAGTATTTCAAGTAAGAGGTATATCATTTCTACAGTTCATGGGGTGTTTTATCTAATTTTTTATGAAGCACCATATTTAGAATATGATTAGCTGATAGGACAACCTCACCTCACATTTCATTAGGTAATCCAAAACTTAAAAGACATTCATTCATCATATCCTTTAAAGTTCTATTTTTCCTTTCAACTATTCCATTTTGTTATGGAGTGTAAGGTGGTGTCAACTCATGAATTTTGCCTTTCTTTTCATAAAATATTTTAAGTAAGATTGTACTGTATTCTCCTCCCCAATCTGATCTAATTAATTTTATTTTTCGACCCTAGTTGATTTTCTACCTCAGCTTTGTAGATTAGGAACTTTTGTTCTGCTTCATCTTTAGTTCTTAGAAGGTAAAATTTAGTTTACCTTGAATAATCATCTACAAAGGTTATGTAGTACCATTTTCCACCTTTACTTTCAAAGTTTCTAAAATCCGCTAAGTCTGTGTGAACTAGCTCTAAAATTTTAGTTACTTGTTGAGTTACTTGATGGTTTCTTAGCGATTTTAGCTCCTACACAAGTTTGACATTTTTCCAGTTGATTTTTGGGCAGATTAGGTAGCAATTTCATGTGTTGTATTCGTTTAAATGAATATGTACTAACATGTCCTAAACGTGCATGCCAAATATCAAAAGATTCCACGACGTAAGCAGAAGTAGATGCTTTATTGATAACAATGGTGTTCACAACAAATAGCTCCCCAGACATATATCTCTTTCCAACAAATTGACCATTTTGAGTTATAACTAGTTTTCAGTTTCAAACACCAGTTTGAGGCCATCCTTGTTAAGCAGACCATCAGATATTAAGTTTCTACGCAGGGAAGGAACATAGAGATATTTGAAAGAGATAAATTCTTTCCGGAAGTTGGTTTGAGAAAAACCTTCCCTTTTCCAAGAACTGAGGCACTACTTAAGGTTCCCATGTAGAATTGTTCACCATTAGTGACCTCCTCGAAAGTTGCGAATAGGTATCTGTTTGCGCAGAAGTGTTTGAAGATCCACTGTCGATGATCCAGTCAGTCTTGTTTTCGACCAAGTTGAATTCTGAGACTATTGTAGCAATGGTCTCCACTTATTCATCTTCGACGAGATTGACTTGAGATTTATTGTTGATGTTCTGGTTGGGTTTGTTGTCATCATTGCACTGGTAGCATTGGTAAGCTCGATGACCGGTTATGCCCCAGATGTAGCAGGCTGATTTGGATTTCTTCTGAGCTGGCTCATTCTTCTTGAGAGTGTCAACCTTTTTTACTGGGTTGGTTCCTTCTTGAAGTTAGCAGATGACTTAGACTTGTCAATGTTTCCTGATTCTACAAGATTAGCATTAACCTCATCGGAAAAGGAAGAGAGTCTCTTATCTTTGAGGTGATTGGCTTCCTCAATTTTCATGTGGCTGACTAGTTACTCCATAGTCATATCTCGTTATTTTATGCTTGAGGTGGTTGCGATAATCGAACCAATAATCAGGAACCTTCTCGATGAGTATATTGGCCTAAAGGATGTTGCGTATCGTCATGCCTTCTGTGAGTACTTCGGCAATCAGATTTTCGTACTCATGGACCTGGTACATAATGGGCTTCTTATCCACCATTTGAAACTTGAGCCAGTTCCCAACTGCATACTATTTCTTCCCTGCATCATCAACAACATATTTCTTCTCCAGCGTCTCCCATATTGACTTACGGATTTGTTGGTGATGAATAGTCAGATATGGGATTCGTCATTTTGTTAAGAAGATGGCCCCTGGCGGTTTTGTTGTCGTTCTCATATTTGAGAATCAACTCAAAAGTTTCCTTTGAAGGAACCTCAGAGGCCGTTTCTAGAGTTTGATTGGTGGTGGATGCAGTGGTAGAGATTTTGGGAGGATCAGTAAATAAGACGTAATCAACTTCCAGTTGTTCAAGAAAAATCAGGGCCTTTGAGACCAGCGCTTGTAGTTAACACCATCCAGAGGAGGTATTTTTGAAAGTTCATTCTTGCTTGACTAGACATTGTTTTTTCGAACATGAATAAAATTTCATTTCAATATTGTTGGTTAAAATTTCGGTAGCAACGTAAGAAACAAAATGTATGGTCACTGGTCTTATGAAAACTTGTTTTGAAAAGAACATTACGGAAAAATATTTTGGTTTGCAATAGAGAATTTCAAAAAAAAATGGTTTTAGAAATCATAACCGTGGGCTTGATAAATCTCTGCCTATGAAACAAACTTTGGCCTAACCATAGTGTAAGGTTCAACGCAAACGTTCATTCCCCAAGGTACCGCAAGACCTCCGTTTAACTCGTGCAATTAAGCAGCGGAGGATGAACTCGAATTATGCTCAAAACTCATAAAACAAGTTTAGAATAGAATAGAAGAGAAGAGTAGATTCGAAGTGTGTAATACGAGCTGCTCCTCACTGGCCTTTTTATAGGCACTCTAGCCAACAGAGGCAAAAAAATCTGGAAAACGTGCAAGTAGTTGTAGCGAAGAATCGGAACCACTTTAACCCAAGGATCAGAACAGTTTGCAATAAGTGGATAGACTTTACCGAGTCGAAAAGCCATGTGGAATTTTACCAAGTCAAAATTCGGAGTTTAAATGTATCAGTTTAAAATTACCATCGTGGTATTACCGAGTAAAATTGTAAGGAGAGAAAAAATAGGAAAAAAGTTTAAGACCAAGTTCATTTTGAGAAGTCTCATAATGTTGGCTTCTCAAACTAACCAGGACCAAAAAATTAATTTAACATTTAAAAATTACCATCGTGGTATCACTGAGTAAGATTTGTAAGGAGAGAAAAAATAGTAAAAAAAAATTAAGGCCAAGTTCGATCATTTTGAGAAGTCTCATAATGCAGGCTTCTCAAACTAGCCAGGACAAAAAAATTTTAATATGGGCTTGACACGACACTAATTAGGACCAAAAAATTAATATGTGCTTGACACGACACTAATTAGGACCAAAAAATTAATACTTCCTCCGTCCCAAGATTATTGAACTATTTACTTTTTCACGGTCTTCAATGATCACGTTTGACATTCAATATCTCTAACTACATATAATAATTTTGCATAAAAAATTAATATTTAGAAACTAGACGTTAAGATGAATCTAACAATATCTCACATGATATTTTTACTGTAGATATATTAATTGATATTTAGGGTTAAAAATTTATCAAACTTACTTTTAA